>VXAD01006096.1:291444-364370 GCA_013399195.1 Dicrurus megarhynchus
CCCAAAAAAAAAAAAAAAAATTCTGTCTCAACAAAACTGAGGTATCTGAAAAAAAGGAAAAGGGTTCACAACAAAGCTCGAGGGTATAAGCATCTTACCTTTTACAGAAATATACACTACCCATACAGATTTCCTCAGACGTACTTAACCTTGACTTATGCATAAATTGAACACTTCTTGGAATACAGAATATGCAACGCGTCACCACAGGCTACTCCTGCCTACTTCTAGTGGGCATTGCTATTTCATATCAAGGAAAATAGAAATGGCTGTGAGCAGTCTGTGCTGAACAGAAGAGAGAAATAAGGTTTTTCCGGCTTACATTCCCAAGATAAAATCTGCCCCTGGTCTCCGTAATATCTTGGGACAAAGGATGTCACAATATAAGCCACAAAAAGATCCTTCTTCTGCTTATTTTATATTATTTTTTTAATCTCCCTTTATGCCCTTTGCCTGTTACTTGTAACACTCTGGCTGCATTTTCTTTATTTCTTTCATATTATTATATGTCAGTTATCTCTTCTTCAGCTGAAGATTCTCAGTCTCCTTAACCTCTCCTGGCATCCAAATCATTCTGCAACTTTGATCATGTGTTATCTTTGTCTATATTAATTTTTTTTACAGTTTCATTATATTCTTTGCAATTAAATAACCTCTTCTATCCTACAAGAGTTTTTTAAATACATTCTTCACTAACTAGCAATAAACTAAAGGAAAGGTATTTCTTCAGAAACTGATTCCAAAATTCTTAACGGGGAGTCCAGCTTGCGGTAACTGACTTGGAGGTTCAGAGATTTCCAGGTTAGCTGGGTCTGAGCAGGATCTGATCTCTTCCTCTTGAGGCTCAGGCTCCCAGAAACACACCTGAGAAGAGACTGCTTTCCCAGTTCCTCTCCTGTGGGACTCTGCCATCACAGACCTTGGACAGTGCAAAAGCTGCCCAAGCCTCTATCAGCAGATACTTTCAAATCAGCTGTGTTGGTTTTGCATGGCCGCTTTTGCATGGCCTGGTTTTTGGTAGTGGGGTGGCCACAGAGATGTTTTCTGTCAGAAGCTGCTGGAAGCTTCCACCACGTCCAGCAGAACCAATGGCTGATGGCTCTGAAGATGGACATGCTGCTGGCCACAACTGGGCCAATAAGAGAGGTTGGTAATGCCTCTGTGATGACAGATTTAAGAAGAAAATCCAAACAACATGGACACTGTTTTTTTTTCTAGTCAGAGAAGAGGAGGAGGTGAGAACATGTGAGGGAAAACAACCTGGCGACACCAAGGTCAGTGGTGAAGGAGGAGGAGGAGGTGCTCCAGGTGCCGGAGCCGAGATTCCTCTGCAGGCCGNTTCTCTCCCTGAGCCAAGCAGAAGAAAATCTTGGGTGATGAACTGGCCAAACCCTCCATGCCCTGTCTCCCTGCACTGTCTATGGGAAGGAAGGAGGGCTTGGGGGAAGAAAAGGTGTTTTAAGGGCTTATTTTTACTTCTCATTATCCTCATCTGCTTTTGTTAGTAGCAAGCTCACTTTGTACTGCTAGGTTGAGCCTGTTTTGCCCTTGAAATGTTTCTCCCAGTCCTTATCTCAACTCATGAACCCTCTGTTAATTTTTTTTTCTCTCCTCTGCCCAGCTGTAGCAGGGGAGGGTGAATGAGTGGCTGTCGTGGGTGCCTGACGTTTGGCCAGTGTTAAACAATGACACCAGTTTTCACAAAAGGATTTACTTCTCTGGCTACATAAAGGAGTAAGGAGAAGAGCTGCAGGGTTTCCTTGATTTACTCTTAGGACAAGAATCAGAACTACTCCTGAGCTTATCAAATGAATTAATAAAATCTATACATTGGTTTTCCTTTTCAGATCATCCCAAGATTTGTTCAGTGTGCCTGGTTGAAAACACATCCTTTGGAGTCTCCCTGGACTTAGTTTCCAAAAATTGAGTATTTTTTTGGTTTAAAGTATTTAAAAGTATTTTCATATGCTGTTTGCTACCCCTCAACTCCTCAGCTCTTTTTCATACTTTTACATTTCTGCTTTTTCTTAGAAAAGTTGCTGACAGCAGTGTCATATCTGTTGCAAAACTTGCTGTCCCACCCATGTAGAATGTGGCACAGATGGGCCCAGCTCCAGGATTCATTTTCTATTTCTATTACAAAATAAAGTGTTCAACTTCTGCTTATAACATTAATCATAACTGTTACCTGACCATGTAAGCCGAAATATTTATCCTGAATTTTATAAGAAAGATGAGAAAGTGTAAAGTAGGCATAAAATCCTGGCTTCTAAAATGCCAGTTTTCTATTGTGAATTTCAAGCAATATAGTCTGACTTTACTGGAAGAACATCTGTTCAAACAGAAAGAATTTTAGACATCACCTTTTGTGTGAAACAAAGATGTAAAATCCAATAATTATTTTATAACTAGAAAAATTACTCTTTTTCTTCTCAATATCATTTTCATAATTTATTTCAGTGTGAAAATTCCTCCTGAAGGTGTTTAAATCTGTGTTATCTTTATAAAGCTCATTTCATAGATCTGTCACCTCTAAGTCCTTAGCATATATCCATGTGATATACCACAGTCCCTTGTAAGAAATTCCACTCAGCCTGTCCCCCGCCTGATGCCTCTTGGCTACTCATTTGTCTGGTTTTCTGACTTCTTTTGGAATTCCTTTAGAGGATCTGGGATGAATCCTTCAAAACCTCTCTGAGGGTGCTTTCAAGTGCATGGTGGGATTTTTGATGTGTCCTGTGCAGGGCCAGGAGTCGGACTCAGTGATCCTTGTGGGTCCCTTACAACTCAGAATATTCAACAGTCCTATGATTCTAAGAAGTGTCACACAAGACTAACCTTGGTGGAAACAGACACAATATGTTCCTATCAGAGAACATAATCGTGCCATTACAGTGTTTAGAAGCCATTCCTCCAGACTTAGTGTGACACTATGTCCATTCATCTGCCTCTCCTTTAGTATTCCTGTGTTATAATTGCCATAGCTAACAATGAGCAACTGGGAGACAAAACCCTTCCTCTGACATTGAAATTCCGAAGCAAGGAGACAGCAGCAGTGAGGAGTAATTGCATGCTTTCTCTCTTTTCCCTGCATTTTATTTATGTTTTTACCTTGAAGTATCTTAATTGTCCATCTGCCAATTTCACAACAGCTGACATCTTCTGCTTTAGTGAGACACACTCTCGATCTTTGCTGGGAAGAGTGGTTAGAAAGCACACCAAAAATAAAAATGATCAGAGGATGGATTGCCATGCCAACATACGTTTTCAGCTCTCATTTATGACCCTTCTCCATCCAGCTTCAGTTTGGGGGAGGGAAATGGGTGTAGAGCTGCTTTAAAAGCCATAACCTTTGGAATTAAAATGAGTTCTCAGCACAAACTGAACAATAAAAAAGCAATCATTTCACCAGGCTGCTGGCCCTTATTATTTTAGCATCAGTGTGATGGGCTTTAAAAGCTTTAGACATGCTGGGAAAGTTAAATACATGTGTTCCATTTAAAACTGACCAGCATTTAAATATGCAGACACCTGCCATGACAAGCAGTCAAAGGATTGCTCTTTCATTTTATAAATGGAATAAAACTGCTCAGTAGAATGGCATGACATCTGTGTGGATATTTGTTTAGTTGCTACTGGTGTACTTAATGTGAGGGATTTAGAGTATTAGTCTCAGACAGCATTCTGCAAGCTCCACTTCCCCACAGCGACTTCTCTATTCAGTGCAAGATTTAAGTAGTTGAACAAAGTGATCCTTTTGTCTAGCATAAAATAAAGAAGTGTGTAGGGGTGAGGTGGCTTGTCTTCTCATTTTCCCTTCCTGCACAAAAACTGTTAGGTTTACTCACAGCAGGAGCCACACAGTGCATGCACTCTTGAGATGCTGGCACTAAGGGTGGTGGGGGGAAAGAAGGAGAAGGTTTTGTTCTCTGGGCAAATGGAAAAAAAAAATCTGTTTATCTGAGGGTTTGAACAGAAACACTCATCTCTAATTAATTTTGGAGTGGTTTAATCCTGTTTAATATTTATCTTCAAGTTAATTTTGAACTGGAAACATGCATTTTATTGAAACAAGTGAACACTTTGAAAATGCCAGAACTAAGTATTCAGATTTTTGTGATATTTTCTTTCTTGAGTTCACACACAATCACAATGTCCTCCCTGCCCTGTCCCCCAGGGTTTGAATTCCAGCATATTTTCAGCTTTCCCAACTGTGCCTAGGGATGAAGAAATGTTGAATTTATTGCATGCTGAAAGTGTTTTGCTCATAGCTAGTTTTTTTTCCCCCATGATGGAATGAAAACAAAACCAGAATAATATAGATGTCTGCCAGTTGCAAGAATTATTACAGAAATCACCTTCTGTCCTTTTCCATGTGTTATTTTTTCCCTGTCCATTCTTTCTCCTTCACTAATGCAAAACAATCACTGTGCATAGTTTTTAGGACTGGTACTTGTTTTTCTTTGTGTAACATTCCTCATTTCAGTGTCTTGATGTCAGCTCTTCTTTCCCATTCCTCTTTTATTTACAGTCATTTATGCTGGACATGAAAAACTACAACTATAACTGAAGGAATAGAGTCACTTACACTAGAGGATTGAGATCTGTTTTTAATTATACCACATGAATAATTTGTCAGTGTCTTATTTCTGACCCTCTGCAAAAGATGTTGCCTTTATTGCTTTTTAGAGTAATAAAACAATTAAAGCCAATTTGGGTGATCTTTTTCCCCACTGCTTTTCTTCCTCTTCCACTCTGATAAAAGAATCACCTGTAAAAACACCATCTTCAGATTGCTGCCACAATCCCTCTGTGAAAAAAACCCCAGTCCTCTTTGTGTTGTGTGTTACTGTTAAGGTAATTTAAAGAAGCACAAACCACAGAGAGTTAACCAGTCCTATGTCTTTAAACAAACTTTTGTATCCTTGGAGTATTGTATAGTAGAAATGTAAAGATAAGTGACTGTGCTTGATTTTGATGCTTCTAGACAATATTTTTCATGTCATAACAGAAAAACAGTGCTTCTTTACATTCCATGCATCCTTTAACAGTGTAACTCCCTGCATTGACTTTTATCTCTTAGAAAGGGATATGTAGAGTTTATATTAAAAATAAATTCCAGAACTGTCTGACAAAGACAAAGAACCAAAACTGCGAGAAAGATTAAAGGAAAAAATCTCTATTATGTACATACTTGTCCATTAGTTCAGTACCTGATCATCCCTCAAGATTAATGTTTTAATGCTACTTAAATATTTAAGAGACAGGGAATTAAGAACACAAAGGCTTGATTTCATCACAGAGCTAGTTAAGGAGAGCTGTATCTATGCTGGAATACCTGACACCACACTGTCCCTATAAACTCTGTTAGGACTTTGTGACATGTTTGCACTCTTCCCTGAGTCACCTGGGAGCCCATCACAGAAATGTGAGATGAGATGACATCAGACCTTCTGAGCTGCTGGTGCTGCCTTGGAGGCCTTCTGAACATTTTAATCTGTTTCCTCAGTATGGAAAATTGAATGGAAGCAAAATCATTCTCTAGCTCATAAGTGTGTCAGTGAATCCAAGTTACAAGAATCATTGGATCTTTGGAAGCTACAGAAGAGTTAAGAGCATCCAGCAAGAGTGCAGGTAAGCCCCGAAGTTAGGTAGTGCCAGGTAACTTTCTGAGGGCAAAGAAAGCCAATGGAAGAGCAAAAGTGTCAGCAGGGTAGAGCAGAAAATTGCCTCACTCTATATCCTCCTTTCCTATATTCTTTCCAGCCACTATTCTCCCCAGCCACTCTCACTTCTGATCCATGCTTGGGTTTTTTTCAAGTTTCATCCTTGTTCTGGTAACACACAAATCATGAAAAAATATAGCACGGCTCTGGGTTTTTATCTGGCTATTTGACTTTACTGACCACACACCAAGTGTTTTTGACAATAATTTTTTGTCTCATCTGGGACTAAGATATCCTAGGAATACAGTAAAACAAAGTTTTTCTTCTTAAGTTTATTGGCTAGGATTTAGTGATGACAGAAATCTAAATAAAAGCTTCAAAGTACTTTACAGGGCTTCTTTAGGTGGGAACTTGCAAATAGTGTGAAAGTAATTTTTTCCATTCTCAGGAAGTAGGGGAAAATTGTATCAATGTGAGTTTTTGGAACACACATCTAACATATTCTGGGACGTGTTTACATGTAAACAAGTGCACTGATACTGGCTTGAAGGATACATCCATTCATATTTTAGTTTAAAAAATGCAGTAATAACTAGTTAGCGGTCAGTTCCTGTATCGGCTCTGACTGGGATGGAGCTAACTTTCCCCATGGCTGCCCTCACAGTGCAGTGCTGGGTGTTGGTGGCTACAGAGGTGTTGGTGACACCGCAGTGTCCTGGCTCCTGCTGAGCAGAGCTGGCCCAGCACCAGCTCTGTCTCTCCAACCCCAATCTCCAACTAAAAACCTACAGGCTGAGGGTGAGCGATGTGCCAGGAGGGGACAGAGCCAGGACAGCTGACCCAAACTGACAGAAGGGATATCCCATCCTAAGTGTTGTGCTCAGCAGTAAAAGCCAAGAGAAAGAAGAGAAGGGTGTTTGTTACTAAGGTGTTTGTATTCTAAAGTTACCCCTGGGTATACTAAGGCCCTCCTTCCCAGGAGGCAGCTGGACATTGCCTACTGAGGGGAAATAGAGAATTCTTTTTGTTTTCCCTTGTTTTCATGCATGGCCCTTACTTTTCTTTATTAAATACACAAGTTTTTAATCTTGTTTATTCCCCATCCCACTGAGGAGAGGGAGTGAGAGGGTGCCTTGGCAGATACCTGACAGCCAGCCATGGTCACATAAATAAACAAAAACAGGATAAAACAGGAACATTAAATTATCATTCTATATCAGCCTTGTTTTAGCCACTTAAGAAGCTGAAATGAGACAAGTGTAAAGAAGCTCTTAATGTGCTAATATTTCATTTACAAGAACCTTTTGAATTCTAGACATGGAGCAGACAATTGCATGTACAGCCTTGTCAGTTCATGATATCCCATGACAAGCGATCATTAGGTGTTCAGGCAGCCCGGAATGGGTGTCACTTGCACTGCTGTAACACCAGCCAAACCTTTATGTAGTCTATTGTAATCTTACATGTTATGTATTGCAAAATGATAAACCACATTATGACCCACAATTAAATGTCTCCTGCATGATCCCAGAGCTTACAAGAGCCGGTGAAGAAACCAGGATGTTTAACAATTTGGCTCTTATAAGTCCATGCTCACATAGTGTCAGTTCTACATCTAGGACCTGTTAAAGAGCCTCTTCAGTCTAGAGGACCATGCAAAAGGTCCCTCTACATTTATACCAGTAAAAACCATGGCAAAGCCTGAACACAGACCATCATTGTCTATATCGTTAAGTATTCAAGTGAATGTATACAAGTGTGGTGAAAAACACACTCAGGAGGAGAGGTTGTTCTATATTAAGAAAAAAAGGTAAACCCAGGGTTCAAAAGCTTCTGGGTCAAATTTCCTCTCAAAATATTTCCTCTGAATTTACTCCTGAATATCTTTATGCCAGTTTCACCTTCTTATTTTAAACTTTTTGGTTCTTGATCAACCATTAGTGAAAACTCCTTTAAACTCCTGTTATTTTTCTGTTTACCTAGCTTTAGAAAATTTATTAAAATAAGACCTTACATCTTTTGGCTCTGCCTTATCTGATTGTGTTAGGAGTACATTGGCTTCCCCTCCTACCTCCATCCCTAATCTTTGTTTATAAACTAAGATTTTTCTCAGCACGTTTCCAGTGCAAATTATTTTCTTATAGTTTATTTGTTTATGCAGTGTACACTGTAGTCATAGAGAGACAGACTGAACTGTAATGTAATGCAGTGAGCACTTGGTAATTGCTTCCTTGTGGAGGGCTCAGGGATTTTTCAGCATGATAACCCAGAACAGTACAAGGTAAAGGTGCTCTTGTACTTCTGTGTGAATGTGTACCCTATGCTTACACGTCGTAAAATGAGTACAAAGCTGTTATTTGAGTACAGAAAACATAACACTCTGGAAAAAAAAGGCAGAGACAGTCTCCAGGACTGATCCAAAGCCACAGAGGTTAATGAAAAGACTTCTGTGTGCATTGGATCAGGCTGTAACCTCCTGAATAGCTGTGAGGTATATTTAATGCTGCCAGCACAGCTGCAAGAAGACCACTCACAAAAAGTAAATTATGAAGGGAGACTATTTCAGTCCTGGCATCTGGGTCTTTTGACTGCCATTTGGAACAGGAGGTGGGAGTAGCCTTGCAAAATGAGGCGATTGGATTCTTCCTGCACCATCAAAGGCCACCTCAAGGCTTTAAAAGTAAATTTTGGCACCTTTTATTTTCTTACTTTTATTATTTTCCTTTCCAGCCAAATGAATGCAAATGGCATCCATAGTAGAACTCAGGACCTCCGGCTCTAGAAACAGAGGTTGTCTGCTGAAGAGCAAAGCAGCATCCCTTAGTTTAGCAAAAAAGCAAAGTGGTGCACTAATGAACACAGCTTTTATATTCCCTCTTGAAAATGTCAAATTAGTAAAGGTCAGTATCAAGTTGAATCCAGCTCACCTGTACATACAAATTTTTCAGCTCAGATTCTCTTACACTTTACAGAAAATAAACTCAAATATATTTAGTCTGTAACAAAATTGTAGCAGGAACTCAGCCAAAAAGGCACAATGTGAGTGTTTGCCCACCAGTTGACAGCCTTTTCCAAGAGAAATCATTTAAAACAATATAAAATATCTGGGCATAAAAATCTTACAATACATTCCATACTTATACACGTCTTTTCCAGTTACACACCTCACAAAAAGGAACAACATAATTCAAGTAGATTTCAAAAGTCTAAAATTTGATTCAAGTTTTAAATTTAGATTGATTTGGACAATTTACTACTTGCTTTTCAAAATGTTAGAAGGAATTAACTTTCTGAGACACTATAGCCAAGGACTTATGTAATGCATACATATATTTTAATTGGTTTGCTGCTGGTTTAACTTAATGCATTTTTCTAAGTGGAGGTGTGCTTTGGAATCTAATTTATATGCAGGTTTCTCTTCTTTCAGGTGATTTTATAAAGGGTAGGTACCAGCATTACTATAATCATATTTTTACTTGGTAGTTTATTTAAAGGTTTGGTGAAAATCTAAGTTCTTCAAGGAGGGAATTAACTCACATTACACGTTTGTATTTTATCTCTATGAGAGCCCCTTGGTGCTACAGTGGTTAAGCATGAAGACAAAAGGTTTGGAATGTCACTGAAGTAGCATCCTAGCATCCTTGTCATCACCTTGCCATGGACAAGGTGTCTCAAAAACAAACATTCATTGTACAGGGCTAAAAGTTATCTCCACTCTTGTCTAGAGGTTTTCTCCATGGATTAAAAATCACACTGCTGACTGGGTTGCTAGAAACATATGAAAATTAACATAAAATTTGGGCTATTTTTAAAAATTTACTTAATGTAAAATTTAGTATTAATTAAGAAGGGGAGAGCAGAGGCTTGTCCATTCAAATGAGCTCTGTCAATAATGTATTTTAGCACATATTTTATTGCAAAAGCAACACCCACCAAGCTGTTGTCTTTCATCTGCTGGAAGGAATTAAAATGGGACTTCATTTTTTCTAGATATTATTATTAATTCTGTTGGGGTTTTTTTTAGACTGTACTAATTCATTAAATATGCACGTAAAGCATCAGCAAATAGTGGATATAGGCAAATAGGGGATGCTTTCTGGTTTTTTTCTGATTCAGTATATAAACAACAGTTGAATAACTTAAATCAAACACTTGGCTATATGACTCCATTCTTGCTTCTACTCTGTTATTATAAAATTATAGAATGTCTTGTGTTGGAAGGGACCTTCAAGATGGCCTAGTTCAGCCCCCCTGACATGTACAGGGACATCTTTCTATAGGCCGGACTGTTCAGAGCTCTATCCAACCTGGCCTTGAACACTTCCTGGGATGAAGCATACAAGACTTCTTTGGGCAACCTGTTCCAGCACCTCACCACCCTCACTGGAAGTAATTTCTTCTTGATATCCAATCTAAACCTCCCCTCTGTCAGTTTGAAGCACCTTGCACTTGGTCTTGTTAAACCTCATGAGATTCCCACGGGCGGCTTCTCGAGCTTGTCCAGGTCCCTCTGGATGGCATCCTGTCCTTCAGCTGCGATGCCTCATCACTCAGCTTGCTGTTACCGGCAAACTTTCTGAGGGTGCACTCAATCACTTCTTCTACATCATTAATGAAGATTCTAAATGACACTGGTCTCAACTGGACCCCCGAGGGACACCATTTGTCACTGATTTCCATTGGGACTCTGAGGCATCGACCACCGCCCTCTGGCTGCCACCATCCAGCTACTTTCTTACCCACCTAACAGGCCACTTATCAAACCCATCTCTCTTCAATTTAGAGAGAAGGATATTGTGGGGGAGCATGTCAAAGGATTACAGAAGTCCAGGTAAATGACATCTGTAGCCCTTCCTTTGTCCACTGCTGTGGTCACTCCATCATTGAAGGCCACTGAGTTGNAGCATACAAGACTTCTTTGGGCAACCTGTTCCAGCACCTCACCACCCTCACTGGAAGTAATTTCTTCTTAATATCCAATCTAAACCTCCCCTCTGTCAGTTTGAAGCACCTTGCACTTGGTCTTGTTAAACCTCATGAGATTCCCACGGGCGGCTTCTCGAGCTTGTCCAGGTCCCTCTGGATGGCATCCTGTCCTTCAGCTGCGATGCCTCATCACTCAGCTTGCTGTTACCGGCAAACTTTCTGAGGGTGCACTCAATCACTTCTTCTACATCATTAATGAAGATTCTAAATGACACTGGTCTCAACTGGACCCCCGAGGGACACCATTTGTCACTGATTTCCATTGGGACTCTGAGGCATCGACCACCGCCCTCTGGCTGCCACCATCCAGCTACTTTCTTACCCACCTAACAGGCCACTTATCAAACCCATCTCTCTTCAATTTAGAGAGAAGGATATTGTGGGGGAGCATGTCAAAGGATTACAGAAGTCCAGGTAAATGACATCTGTAGCCCTTCCTTTGTCCACTGCTGTGGTCACTCCATCATTGAAGGCCACTGAGTTGGTCAGGCAGGACCTTCCCTTGATGAAGCCATGCTGACTGTCCCAAATCACCTCCCTGTTCTCCATATACCTTAGCACAGCTTCTAGGAGGATCTGTTCCCTGATCTTCCCAGGCACAGAGGGGAGTCTGACAGGATGGTTGTTTCCAGGGTCCTCCTTTCTATGGTTTTCAAAAATGGGTACAGTATTTCCCCTTTTCCATTCACCTGGAACTTCACCTGACTGCCATGACTTTTCAAATATCACGGAGAGTGGCTTGGAAACTACATCAGAAAATTCCCTGAGGACTCTGGGATGCAACTCATTGAGTCCCATACAGTTATGAAAGTTCAGGTTCTTTAAGTTGTCATGAACCTGGCCTTTATATAAAGGTGTTCAAAGTGGTTTTGGTGCCATGTATGAAAATGCAGTATGTTGCTGGAGAAGGGTAGCACACTGACTGAATGTAGAACCTGCACTGCTTGAACAGCTAATTCTTGGATCTCTTCAAAGCATCATTCAAAGAAGCTGAGATATAGACAACAACAAAAAAAACCCAATCCTCTGTTCTCCTGCCCTGCATCTCTGCAAGTCACAGCGTAGAGCTGTCTCCCCAGGATAGTGTGCCACATGAGCCAGAACTTGTCAGGACTGCTACCTGCCTAGAGAAAAGTATTCCAGGCCCTGTAATACTTACACAGTGCTAATGGGTTTTGTGATCCATCTGAGGGCATTTAGTTGAGCTTGAATAGATATGTCTCTGCCAGAGAGCGCCAAACAGGTCATTTGGATTTGGGAGATTGGTTGTGCTGAAAATGGCTGTTCAGTAATGTGTTCCTTTGCATAGTTTTCA
The DNA here is from genome assembly GCA_013399195.1 of Dicrurus megarhynchus. Classification (NCBI taxonomy): domain Eukaryota; kingdom Metazoa; phylum Chordata; class Aves; order Passeriformes; family Dicruridae; genus Dicrurus; species Dicrurus megarhynchus. The sequence continues at coordinate 303,412 of VXAD01006096.1, forward strand.
GACAAAATAAAGATTAAACCTAAACATTTTGAGATACCTGCGGAACAAAATCAGTAATTTACTTTAAAGAAGGTGGAAGAGCTCAGGCAGGGGTTCTGAGAAACTTCTTTTCCATAGGATCTTCCTCGTGTCTTGCTTCACATTTTCAATTAGGCCCTAATTCCCAAGCCCTGATTCACAGGGGCAGTCTCATTACAAGAAGAGACTGGAGGAGCAGAGGTTGTTTAGTCTTGCCAAACAAAGGCTGAGAAGAGACATGATTGCTGTCTATAAATATATCATAGGGGTAAACAGGGGAGAAGAAGAAGCACTATTTAAACTAAAGGACAATGTTGTCATAAGCACAAATGGGAATTAACTGTCTATGAATAAATTTAGGCTGGAAATTAGCAGAAGGTTTCTAGTCATAGGATCAGTGAAGTTTTGGAACAGAATGGGTAAGAGAGTGAGGGAAGAGGGAAATAATCTATTTTAAAGACAATACCATTTCAGGTTATGGAGAAAATTAGGATGGCAGTGATGTGATACCACACTCCTCATTGACTAGACTCTTTCCAATCTTATACTCTTAGACTTATTAATATTTTTTTAAGTATTTTAAATTTTATTGGTTAACAATAATCTAATGTTTAAACTGTATTAGAAAACTCTGCCTGACTGTAGTATTAGAAAACTCTGCACATATTTAGGTGGAAGTTGTTCTAATACCTTCAGTGATATCTTCTGTAAAACAGGCCTTGTAAAGAATCCAGGAACACAATATTTATCTGGATTATATAGAGAGCAAGAAAGACTATATCTGACAAATGTTTAGGACACCAGTCAGCTCATATCAGTACGTTTTTTTGCAAACTTCAGTGCAAAATAATCATATGTGTTAGGAGGCAAAAGGGATTTACCTTACAAGAGCAGAAGAAAATGGAGGCAAAAATAAAAAGCAAGAAATGGAAAATTGCAGAGGGACAGCCATTCACATTTACACATTCTATGGGCAAAGCAATTCACTCTGATGAATTGCACAAACTGCACAAACCACACAGCTGCAGCCATCTCAGTGTTTCAACTAAACTGATATGATGTGTCTTCTTCTTTTTTTTTTTTTTAATTTTGAAGGAATTTTGAATGCATGCTACCTCAGACACCTTTATGTCCAAACAGACAGTTTGCAGGTCAAAAAGAAGCACCCTTGTCTGCATCTGCCTCCAAGTTTGTGTACCTACTTGGAAAGTAAGTGGCAGAGTCTGGAGGTAGAAAAGTGCAGTGTTGGCTGTCTAAGGGTTCCTCTTGGTTCACCTGGAGGTCTGGTAGGCAGACATGGGTAACAACACTGCATCAGCCTGTTGAAAACACTTATTAAACATCTGCCACATCAAAGGGAAAGGTTTCCAAGTACCACAGAGCTAGTGAAGCTAAATATTTAATTCATTGCTTTTTTGTGCCTTTACTGATTGATAAACGATGGAGTCACACCTGCAGATGTAGTTAACACGATCACCCCCTCACATCCTCGGTGGCTGCCCTGGTTGCAGCTCTGTGATGGGGTGTGGTTACTAAACATTCCAGGATGGGGCTCCTGTTCTTATTCTGCTCTTCCACTGTTTCCTGCAGTTTGAGGCCCTGGTAGAAGTTTGGATCTCCTGGGCAACAGCAAAACAAAAAATTTAGTTACTAAGTCAGGGAGAATAAGGCCCCAGAGAGTGTAAAGGAAGGATGAGCTTTTTTCCAGGCTCATCTATTCACTGCATGTGAGGAGTAACTCACTGTGAGTACAGGTGTGGTGTTTGGGAGCAGATGGTGCATTAATATGGATCAAAAATCTCTCCTCACTTAAAAAAAAAGGATATACTCTCACTAAGGTCTGTTTGCTCAGAAAAAAACCCAAAACATAAATTGAAATTTGTTTATATGTGATTGGAGATTTTAGGCAAAATACTTAAATCTTAAAACAAATCTTCTTTATAATCAGACTGTAGGAAGATTATTTTAGCAAAGTATTTGAGCTATTTAGGAAAGGAGTAAAAATACATACTTTGTTTCAACGCAAATTATTTATTCAACACGGCAGCATATGAAGATGATCTGAAATCTGACATCACTTACATAACTGACACATTTAAGGATAGTATTTCTGTTTTGATTTGCAAATTATACTGTGTAAATTATGCATTTATAAAAACACTACTCTTCAAAAGACAAATAGTGTGACAGATGTCAACACTGAAAGTAACACTGAAAGCAAAAGAAACTCTTCTTAATATGTTCTGTCCATTTTAGAAAAAAAAAAAATAAAGTCTATATTGATGCTCACTGTAACACACAAAGAGAAAGTAAAAATACTTGTAAAAAGAACACAGATTAAGGCCACGATAAGAATTTAAAATTACTAACTGCGGAGCCTGCTTGCAATTATGAGGAAGGTTCGGGGGTTCAAACTCTAAAAACTCCTCATTGGAATTCCTTTTGGGTTTGTCAGCTCTCAGTGTTACACACTCCCTCAATGCATATATTCACATCATACCTGTTCTAAGTGGAGGTGATTAACTGCTGGATAAACTACAAAAGGAAATGGTAGATGCCCCTGCAGTAAGAATCAAGATTGAATGTTTTTCTCGAATGTTATCACGTGACTTTTGGGTTGAATATGTTATAAATAAATGACATTTAATTGTCCAGCATAAACATGAGATCATATTATAAGATCTATAGCTTTAAAAAATAGCATAGCTTTAAAAATCTGCCAATCTCCAGTGAAAAACAGTTATGTAAGAGAGGGAAAAGAAATAAGAGCAAAATAAATTATTCACTACTTTATATGCAGCTGCAGTCTCAAATTTACATTTCTATAGCTGGTATAGTAGATACAGTTTTTAAAAAGAGGGTTTATTGGTCTAAGTAATTTCTTAAAGGAACAAAGATTTTAGCTAGTAATTTATCTATTAAAACTAAGTGTTGCTAAGTTTACGGATAAGCACTTGCAACTATTTATCCTCTATCCTCTGGGCATCTTCCAACATTTATCCATCTGCAGGTGAATGAGTAGTACAGTAAATATATCTTGTGGTGCAATTGTACTAAGGAATGCTTTCAAAAGTGACTGTTACTTGCAAATAAAAGGGGAAAAGGAATCCTAAATTGTGCTGTTGATTTGTAGTCGCTTCCAAAATTCAGAATGACAGCTCTTTAATATCAGATAAAAACAATGCAATAAGAGGCTCATAAAAAGTGAAGGAAAAAATCCGTTCTTCAGTAAAAACTAGCAGACAAATTCATATAAAGCAGAAGCTAAAACTTTTATTCACAGTCTCTGATCCAAAGCTGGTCTGAGGTGAGACTCAACACTAATGTGGGTTTTTCCTCCCAGCACTTGATCTGACATCTCTCTCATTGGATAAACTATTTTTTCTGTGTGAAAAAGTAAACCAAGAGTCACAGATAAATGCACCGAGAACCGTAAGTTACCGTTTCTGCTTCCAAAAAGCTATTCAATCTTGTCATGCTCTTCAGCAAACAGCATTTCTCATCTTATCAATGAGATAGTGCAAGAGCTGGCTGAAAAACAACACTTCTGCCTCATGAAAGTGACAGTTGTTTTCAGCTTCAAAATCAGGACAATAGAAGGTTTGAACATGGGTCACCCATCACCTAGGGAATTGCTTGTACCATCAAACTATTTAGAAAATAGCTTCACTTCCAGATTTCTTCCAACCATTGGCATGGTCTTCAGAAATGCTTGTAAGAATACTTGGCTAAATTTCTCTGATTTTTTTATTGTTGTTGTTGTTTGTTTCTATAAGAGGTTATTTTAGAGCAAAATCTTTTTTTTTTTTTTTTTTCTGGAAGATTTCTGACTGGTTTAATTCTAATTTCCAGAAGTAACAGTCTTCCTGGGCTTCTGTCCCAGATGAATTCATGGTGGCTGATGAACCATCATCACTGAAAGGTAGTGCTTCAGGGAGTTTGGGCTCCTTTTTCATTCCAAATGAAAAGTGGGCAAACAAAGCAAGTGATCTTTCGAGATCTGCTATATCTTCTTTGAGACTGTGGTTTAGTGGTGTGCATGGTGCTGGTTCTGGGTTGATGTTTGATCTTTGTGATCTTAGAGGTCTTTTCCAGCCTTAATGATTCTATTATTCTACGAATCCTACGGATAAAGTTCTATCTTGCCTGAACCCACATTTTATCTACACCTGTTAACATTGCTACAGATTTTTCAAACTGAAGACCTTCAGTTAATATTGTCTCAGATTGCAAATAACAATAATGAACATATTTCCACCCTAGAAAAGTCCTTCTAATGGTGATCTGGTGTTTGGAGTGAAACTCCATGAAGTGTAGGTAATGTTTGATCTCCAAATAATTTTTTTTTTTTAAAGAATCTACATTTGGGTTTTATTGTATATTTTTCAGGATATTGTTTCAAATTTAATACAGGGTTCTATGGACTGTGTATTTGGTAAACCAGGCAAAAATGAACACACTTATTTGAACTCAGCCTAACCTTTCACCTCCCATGACTGTGGTGGCCTCATTCATACTCCTTGTAAAATGGCTCAAAAAAAATAGAAATGACATAGCTGGCAGTTTGAAGACTTAGAGTCGATAATAAAAGTCAAAAGATCACATTCAAGGGCAGTATCTGAACTTTCTCATGAAACCTGTGTAAAGCCTATTTACTCTGTTTCTTGCTTCTGCCAAAGGCATTAATCTCACATTTCCTGAGTGCTACATTTGATCAAAATCCATTTCATTTTAAAAGTTAAAGAGTCTGAAATCATACTGTTGTAAAGAACTGTGCTGAATAGGGCAATAAATCCTCTATTTCCCCTTTTCTCACCCTTACACTTGAGGGTTTTTTATTAAATCTTACCCCCAAGATATATAACTTATTCACTCTTACATATATATTTAATCTACTCAAAATATTTATATTACAATGCAGAATAATATTTGAAACTTTGCTGTAAGGTTTTACTCTTTATCTCCCAGAGAGTTTCATAAAGATTTTGCTCCTAAACCAAATATACAAGCAAAACCTAAAAGAAAACAAAGTCTTTGTTGCAGGTTTTCAGAGGACAAAAATATTCTAATTTGGTTCAGTCACAGACTTTGGACAGAATTACAGGCTATGACAAGCTTTTACAGCATTTGGCGCGTTGAGCATAAATATTTTAAAAAGCCAGACAACAGGGGAACTTCAGTTATTTCGGAAAAAGACCCCACAGTAACGTTTTAAGGCTATATAAAAGGTCACCAATTGAGCCAGGACTAATAAATGTGCATGTCTTCCACGTCAAAATCATAGAGTGTTTTGGGTTGGAAGGGACCTCAAAGATCACCCAGTTTGACCCCCGCCATGCTTAGGGACATCTTCCTAGAAAGCCACTGAGTGTCCCAGTAGCAATGTAGCAAGGTAGCAATGCCGTTGTCATAGCTTATTGTTAGAGCTTGGATAATATTCTTTATAGTTAAGCCCAAACCAGTAACCTAAACCTCAGATTTATAGAGCATCAACTTTCAAGACCACCCATAAATAAGACTGTGTAAACTGACTGAAAATTATCTGGAGGTTTGGTATTATTTGCAGTTCTTCACTGATGGCAATTCAATACAGAAAAACAGATTTACCAGTTTGCTTGTATCTGCATCAGTTTTCCCTTTTCACTTCTATGTTTCAGTACAACTTATTTTTTGATCCTCGGTATTTCTGAATAATAATAAAAATGTGGTCTTAACAGGAATAATGTGTTTTATCTTCAGAACTAAAATATCGAAACTATGTCAATACTTTATCAAAAGACTGAAATTGGTGAATGTTATATTCTCCCTGCTAAACTGGTTACTGTTGTGAATGAGTACTTTGCCACATCAACTTTCCATCACTGTCTTGTTACACAGTATTACATTACTGCATTTAATGTCCTGATTTGTAAATGTTTCCCCAGTTTAACTTTTCTCTTTAACATGGCAATGTCTCATTGAAATGGATAGTTTCATTAAGTTCCTTAAATTATTGGTGTTTATCATTCCTACAATTGCATCCCTAGAAATCTCTTTCCACTAGAAAGCCCATTACAGTAGGATTAGTGCAAATAAAGAATTAAGACAGTCTCTGTCCTCCAGGTTCTCATTCAGACATTCACAGCTAGAAAAATTATTGTAAAACTTATGAAAAATTAAATTAAGCAGAAAACCTGAAGTTTATGTGACTGCATAGCTGTAACTGAAATGAGTGGTAGTCAGACACCTGTAACCGGTGGATAGAGGAATCAAGTGACTTTATGTAGGTTTTGCAACCATCCTTTGCCAGAACTAGGAAAGAATTTTATATATTCCAAGCTTTAATACCATACATTTACCCTAGCATTATCCTATCTTTCAAATATTTCACATGGAAAAAAAAAAAAATAGTGCTAGAAGAAATACTAGAGGTCAGTTTACAAATGTCTTAATCTGGGAAAGAATTGTTAATGACAGTATCAAAACAGGAGTTCATGGTTTGTTATGAATAATTTCTGGGTTTTGATTTTTTTTTTTTTTTAAATGTATTCGCTTGTTTGATTTTTAATAAGTGAAGGCAGGATTAATTGATTGTCCATTTTGGAAATTACACTGATGGATATGTAACACCTATAGATTCTTATTTTTCCTGCACAGGGCAGTCTTTGCAGCAGGTTTAATTTGGAAAGAAATATTTTTTGCAATACAGGGTAAATATTGAATTTACAGCACATAATCCAGATGAATGTTACATGAGTGCATCCGTGGCAAGGTGGATTTACATAAGGTGGAGAAGAAAAAAGAAACACAAATTTAGGGTAGATAACATCACAAATTATACCTGAAATTATTAATAGTCCATCATACCCCTCCACAGCATGTTAAAGTGAGATCCAGACGGAGATTAAACCTTTTATTTCACCTCAAGAATCCAAATTTTTTTTTTTTTTTTAAAGTAATGCCTAGAAACAGATGCTGTAGAGAGGTATTTTCTTCCAGAGAGAGGAGAATTTTCAATACTGAGTCCAAACGGAAATTCTGAGCCCTTTACAATCCACAGGGCCCCTTCCAGATATTGGAAGAGTGGAGTAAAGCTGGTGTAGTGGTGTTTGGCCAGTGAACCCAGTCCAATTACAGGCACATGCCTAATCTTGATGAGTGAATAATTGATAAAGTGAACTTGTATATTTGCTAAAAGCCATAAATAATTTCATAAGGTTGTTACCACTGCGGCATTCAGTAAAACAGAATTGAAAAAAATCTTTTCACAATTGCTGAAAGATTATATCTTTCCTGTTCTTAATTTTCCTGTCATTTTGATTCAATTCATGTGCTTGGTGGGGGCAGAATATACTTTACTTTTAGCTGAAATATATTCCTGCAGTCACTTCATGGGTTTCCTTCTATTGTTTTATGGGCATCAGTCATTCACATATCACTGTTTGAAATAAAGTGCAGGAGAAAATCAGTGTGATTAACACAGCAGTTAGGTTGACTGTTCCAGCTCTGAAAGTGTCATTTCAAGGTGAAACTGGAATCCTATTGGCATTTTGTGTGAACTTTATGTAAAGCCCACAGTTTGTTTCAAATAATGTTGTCCATATGTCTGATAATTCATTTACCTATGAATTTCTTTTCCTGTGATGTTCTTAACTCAGAAATAGCAATAACGGCAATGTTCCCAAGTCTATCAAAATAGGTAGGAGTTTTGCCAACCTTTCTGTACAGAGTACTGAGAATTTCGATGTATTTAAATTTCATACTCTTCAGGTTCATCTGTTTATGAAGTAGAGCACCCAAATCTTGTCTGGGGATAATGTAATATAGTCTTATGTATAAAATAATGCAACACTTTCTGGAAAAGATCAGGGTGTTATATACCACAAAGACTGGAGCTACAGCCACCCTGGACACCACGTGTCAGGTCAGTTTTCTAAATATATTAAAAACACTGTGAAGTAATCTTCTTATTGGTGATCTTTTATGCAACCATAAGTGCTACAAATCATCCTGTGCTCACAACAGCCTTTTGTCCAGTTCTGTTTTTACAGATTATTGTGTGTGGCTGCAACAATGCGGATCAGCCCTGCTACATTTTAAAGCTCATGTCATCCCAGAGCTTCCCCTCACTTTTCTCTTCTAGTTTGCTTTGAGAGAACTTCAGCTCATTCCATCTTGATCAGGTTTTCAACATATTAATAAATAAGCATTTGATTATGCTGAGATGTGGTACAATTTGTCTTTGTTGATATTCTTTGTGGCATACTTAAATATTATTTAGATGAAGACACTTTCCAAGGAAATTGCTCTCTGTAGGAGCCTGAAAGTGGCAAATTTATAAAAAAAATAAATTGGAAGCTGTGCCGTGTTTCACACATGTGAATAGCTAGAAGCAGTTGGTTAGAGAATTTTAATGGCTAGATTATAACCCCTATTTCTATAAAGAGGCACAGGTATTACAGTTTGAAGTATGTTGTAATTTTTAAAAAGTAATTGTACATGGATTCTCCTAAACCAATAATACATCTCAGACTGATTTCCTGCATTTAATATACACTATGACACAAAAAGTGATAATGTGATTCGTCAGGATGAGCCGTAAGAGCTTGGGAAAAAAATTGCAGTTAAATTATGTTTATTCAGAAGACCTTTTTTCCTTCTGTAAATCTGAAATGTAGATTTAATTGTTTGTTCCTTGCTCTGATTAGGAGTCCAAAAAAAAAAAGGGAAAAAAAAAATTAAAGAAAAGGAAGAGGACCAGCTACCCAGAGTGAAAAGAGGAATTGTAGAAAGAGATGTGTTATTCTCAGTCAGCCCCTCATTAGGTCTGAGACCTGGATAAATTGCTTTTCTTTGCATTTTTTTCTTTTTTATGGCATAACCACACCACTCTAAGGTCATCCTTTTGCCTGGCAGGTCTCATCATGATGGGACTCTGAAACTTCCAAGTTTAGTGTGATATGTCATCTGTGCCTATATACTGATACACCAATGTACATTTATATTGATATGCCTACATCTAGAAATGTATCTATATCTATAACTATCTATATCTATCTATTCATTTCAATCCTCATGCTATTTTTAGTCAACATCACTGAAATACCTGTGATTTCTGTAACTGCTGGGACACAGAATTAAAGAGCTTGAAATGGGACAATAAATTGTTGCAGGTGACTTCTGTCCTGGGCAGCCTGAAAAAGAAAGAGTGGTGTATTCTGTTTATACATGGCTGGGGCCAGCCTGAACAGACTCTTGCTCTCAGAAAAAGGACTGATAAATACTGTCAGGTGAAGAGCCAAAGGGTAATTGGGATAGAACTCCCTTCCCCAGCAATTCAAAATTCTACCTTGTCTCATCAACCATCCAGAAAAAAAGCATAGACATTAAGTGAAAAGTAGCTCATCTGACTGATTATCTTCTCATTTCCCAAGAAGACACTTGATTTTTGCTGAAGAAGGCTCTTAAAAGTTCTCTGTTTCATATTCAGAGACATAGAAACCTTGAGAGATCAACATGTTGTTCCCCTCTCTCCTTCTGATAATGAAGCTCACTGCTTGTTATTGTGTTTAAAAGGCCATTATCAGTGACCTATACTGTGTCCAAAGAGGCAATTTGGTTCAGAAAGCATTGCTTTGTTTGCCTGTTTGGTTTTCATTTTTAATCTCTATTATCTTCAGACAGAAAATGACAGCATCATCTCTGTACAGATGGGTGTGGAAACAGCAGTACTTACTCAAGTGGACTGAAGGAGTGGGAGAAGAAATCTCAGGAACTCAGAAAAGGTCCTAAATCTCAGAATCACAGAACCTTGTGCCAAGCTTTGACACCATCCATGCAGGGATATATTTGATCCAGCCAATCAGAAAAAGTAATTGTCCAAGCTCCCTGTATGAAAGATGCATGGAGCCTCAGCTCTTTCTTTCATAGGCAAGCAATGGACCCATCCTTTGCAGAAATGGATACAACTCCTCTTGAATGTGTAGGACTGCTTAACAGTCACTGAATTCAGTGGTAGTCAAATATCTTATTACATTTGACAGAGGATTAATACATCACAAAACATTTTTTACTTGCTCCTTCCTATTTTCAATTTGTTTCAGAACCTCAGTACTCCAACAGCCAGAAATTCTCATTATGTTTATTCTGAGCCAATGTTATGGTCTACTTCCTATGCCAGCCTTTATCATATTGTAATTTTTATTTCTTGTCAGTGATTCCTGCCCAATCCCAATATCTATGTTGTTGGGATGAGAATCTCTTCTGGCCTAATTTTTTTAATGTTATTGAAGGTTTTCATTTCTTTAGTTTTCCATGAGGCTTATATTTATTTATTCCATCTCAGGATCATATTTTCTGAAATGTATCCACTACTTCTGTCAAGGTTTTACCAGTGATGCTTGATAAATATGATTTTTGATCTCCACTGGCCCTGTTTTTTATGAGCCAACCTTGGATCCCATCAGCCTTTTCCATGGATATGTTACCCTGCTGAGTCACAGTCATCCTGTCATTTACAGGCTCATCCAGATGCTAGTCATATTATCTGTATGCTGAGCTCCAAACCACTACTAGAAGTTCTTATTAGCTCCTAATAACACAACCTTATAGTTTGTACTATTTATTTTTTTATTGCTTCAATTCAGACATTGTAGGCTCCAAGGTCATCTTTTCCTTTCTGAGCCTTCTTCTAAATTGACAGAAGAGCTTCCTAACATTGTGTCACTGTTGTAGCACCTTCTAAATGAACGTTTAAAAGTGGACAGAAAAAGTTTAGAAGTTTTTTTTAAGTTTTCACATTGTATCATCTATACTTCCTTGATTATCCCCTTCTTTAGAGTGAAAATTTCTCGGAAAATATTTTCTTTGTTCTTGTGTGCAGATATGGATGTTAATTTTATACAATGTGTTTGGAATGCAAGAAAACAAAGTGGTTTTTTTGTACCAAGTATTCAAAGTCTAAAATCTAACAGAGAAGAAAATATGAAAGAAATAAACAAGTCACCAGACATGAGAATATATTTAAGAATTAAAGCATAACAGGCAGGTTACCGAGGTACTAAAAGTGGATCTTTCCAGTTCCAACTTTCTATCTACGTCTTCCAGATATTGTACATTTGGGAATGTTGTCAATAACCACTGGCCTGCTGCATCCAGCCCTTTGATACTTTCCAGGGCTGCCTCTGCCTCCTCTTCCACCATCTCATGAGCTTTGCACTCACTGTCAGCTACAAAGCTTGCTGGGTCTTGGTTAATTCAGCACATGAAATACTCCAACAGCAGTTTAATAATTCCTAAGCGTTTATAATTCCAAAGCTCCAATTCAAATCCCTGTCAATTCACAGGGGTTTTCTGCTACTCATCCTGTGCTCTTAGACCCCAGTACACATCTGTTTTGGGGAGAACCCGGCTCAAATGACAGCCCAGTTATTCCTCTTCATGAATGCAAATATGAAAATATTCTTTCTGGTTTCTCGGGTTGCTATAGCAATCAATGGTAAAGGGAGAGTCGTTTTGGGCAGAGTAGTGCAAGAAAAAAATGTAATAAATTGAGGGAGGTAAATTTAGTTGGCATGAAGCAACACTAACAGGTTGGGCTTAAAGCCCTTTTTCTTTCTTCTGTAGAGATGGAATTTACAACGAGGAAAAAAATCAGAGTGGCATTGCAGAGTAGACTTTATTTTTTTGCATGTTTGCAGGTCGCTGGTCATACTCCCACATGGATTTAAGGAAACATCACAATATTTCACATTGCCTTCTCTGATATATTAGATTGGATGGTACATAAGGTCAAATTGTGCTTCCTGAGTACTGAACTTTAGTGTGGGCACGTTCTTACCTCCGAGCATATGAGTGCAGATTGGTGTGATGAGTGTTTGTTCAAGTGCTGGGGCTGAATCCAACATCAATGCCATGAATTCCAGCTCAGTAGAACTAAACTGCTCATGGCTCTGCTCTCATCCATGCTCGTGCAGACAAGCAGGTTTGAAAGAACATGAATTCAAGGTGTCCATAATATTCAAAGGCTCCTATCAAATTTAATAACTGCTGCAAGTTCTAAAAGCTCTGAAAACTGGACCCTCTTTGTTTCCAAATTTGTACCACCTCTGGAAAACTGCAGATACTCCCTTCAGTCTACCTCAGTTTCCCTGTCTATAAAAGTGGGGAAAAAATTCTGTACTCTATATAAAAAAGGTTTTTGAAAATGGCTAAGGAACAGTTCACACAAAGCAAATGTCATTTTTTTAAAATTTCATAATAGATTTAATCAAAATGTTTTGATCCTTTCCTTTTAAATATACTTGGTGAGAAAATGTCTCAATTCTGAACAAACTCAAATAACTTTACCAGACCACTTAAGGAATAACAGAGGAAAATATGGGATGGAGAAATACCCAAACTGAGATAAGCTTTTAAACTGAGAGCTGCAGCAAGAGCACATCCCATTAATTATGATAACTATTTGTATTTCACATTTCTATAGCACTATTCGTTTGCAGCAAGCTTTTATAACTATATATAGATGCTGTAGGGAGGCTCCATAGTGAGAACCTTTTCTACAGCAACTCTTTCTGGAGGATGGTATTCCGTTGATACAGGATCCTTACCTCAGAAGTTGGGCAAAACACTTTTATCTAAAGACTCCAGTCAATCCCAGCTTACAGAGAAACAGAATTTAGTTATTCCAAAAGCACATGAAAGGCAGTCCTTCAGGAGTTTAAAAACAAATTAAAATCTTGTTTCCTTAGTGCAGTTACTGAGTTTCTGGAAGCTTGAGAGAGACTTTTCTGACAGACTGTTTAAGCTTCAGGCTTTGCATGGGACAAAGCTTAAAACTGGAACACGTTGTACTGAAATTTATAAAAGTTAAAGTCTTTTAATATAAGAATATCCTAAGATTGGCTGGATCAAAGGAAGCTAGAAATTTATCTGAGAGGAAATCCTTGTCTACCATTAAGCACAAATCTTTTTGCCCTTCTCTCACTATGAAGACACTCTTCAAATAAAATTAAATTACTTTTAGCCATAAAGAGTAAAAACTTGCCCTATAATGGAAGTCAATGTTAAAATTTTATGTCCAATGAATCTGGACTTACCTATCATACAGTCTTTTAGCATTTTTTTCCTTTCTTCAGAGCACCAAAGGGAATTTTTGCTCCTCTGATTCAGCTGTGATGTGTTACCAGTGGTACTAATTGGGGGTTTGTTGGAGGTTTGGCCATAAATAAAGTTCCAGACTAATTTGTGCAGTGGTGTAAAGGTTCTTTGCCAATGTTGACCTAAATTTCTAAGGCTTTAACTTATGTCATGGCAAAACTGTACTGAATCCTATAGAGAAACAAAATAGTAGTAATAATAACAATAATAATAATAATAATAATAATAATAATAATAACAACAATAACAACAACTACTACTACAATATATTAGTACAACAACAGCAATTCCAAAATGTGTTCACTCTCACTCTAAGCAATATACAGGCTAAATGGACAAAACAAACTTGTAACAGGGTTCAGTAAAGTAGATCCTGCATTTGCAGCTGAGATTAGAACCTGGGGCAACTCCAGCTAGAGCAGAAGAAATGTTTTAACCACTAAGCTCTTGTTGGTTTTGAAAAAAAAAAGAACTTTGAAATCTTTTCTGCAGGACAGCATGGTTCCAACAGAGACAACAAAGATTGGCAGAGCTCTAAATCTCCGGTTTCAGCCCTCCCTCTGTAGATAATGAAATATACAAAGGTTTCAAAACTTACAACTCTGTCTCTTCAGGTTTCGGGACCAGTTATAAAGGGAGTGACTGTCCCTCTACCCTTTCAAAGAGACAGACCCACCCTGGCTCTCTGGCTGGTCTCTGAGCAGGGATATAATGAGCTCTGTCTCATTCAGGCCACATCTGCCAGTTGCACAGATGTTCCCCTCATTAGCAGGGGTGATGGGCGAGTGGGGAGCGAGCCATTGATGACCAATGGCACCAGTCTGCATTAAGAGATAAACAGGAAAGAGCAGAACACTGGACAACTATTTCTCTACATTTCCCCAACAATAGATGGTTCTGTGTGTATCTATGACAACGCTACAAGGATGGAGATGATTCCAGCACTCACAGGATGTGTCTGAGTACAAACCTACAAGCAGAACAAGAGCAACGGAAGCAGGAAAATTAATTAGCTGCAACTAAGCAAAGGAGGCTAGAAATATTCACAGACAGAAGTAAAAACACGAGCAAAATAATTTGCAAGAATTCAGTGAAGAAGATAAGGGAACAGCATCAAGAGTAATCTTAGGGAATAATAAAGAACCCAGGATTCTCTTTAAAAAGAATTGCCTGAAAAGAAAGAGCTGTTTGTATTTTATTAGGTTTACATTTAAACTAGTGATAAAAAAGACACACAGTTTGGTGTTTTTTTCCTACAATTTTACTTGCTTTTTTTCTTTTTTTTCTTTTTTTAGCAAATATGTAAGTTTTTTACAAACTGAAAACCTGTTTTAAATGCAGTGGAAAAGTGAAAGAAAGAGAAAATTGAAGGCACCTATAGCTGCCAAATGCATCAATAGTAACATCAGGATGCTTGTGATGGACTATCAATTATTTCAATAACGTGGTTTCCTAATAATATCTGCCTTGTGATTGACTGCTTTGGTGTTTTGGTATTTAATAATCTTTCTAATAGATCAAGAACTCAAAAGAAAATTTTCCCTATGCAGAAATCCCCTGTCAAACAAAGTCTAAGTTTTCAGTGAACTTTTATTTACCCACTCTGGAAAATATAAAAACTCTTATTAACCTTAGCTCTTTCCTCCAGACTTTGTAGGAGCTTTGGTTTTTTCTATATTGTAGAACAGCTCTAATGTTGCAGTTGTCCAAACTGGCAGATTTCTTATATTCTTAAACCCTGAGTTCATTTTGCTTACATGTTTAAACTTCCAAATAGGAATTTTGAGAGGGCTAAATGTTCATGGACTTGTGTACACTCAGTGCTAGGGTTTAGTTGACGAGGTAGTGTTTGGTTAAAGGTTGGACTTGGTGATTTTGGAGGTCTTTTCCAGGCTTAATGATTCTATGATCCTGTGAATCTATGAATTAGCACCCAACGGTCAGGTGGGGTATTCCAGGTTTCTCAGAAGATATGGAGCTACTTACGACTGGGTGGCTGCATCAACTCCCTAAACAAAAATAAATTCTGAAGAATGATTCATACCAAAGAGAACGGAAGTGTTACAGCTACTCAGGTGAAGAAGGTGGGGAAAAAAAACCCTCAAAGACTTTGCCACCCTAGTGGAAAATAAATAAATAAAAAACCCAAGAACCTTATTAACTTCTATGAGATGATACACCCACTTAAATTAGATTATGTGTTTAAATGTCTAGCAAAACCAGGGTCATAATGTGAAAGAAAAAAAAAAGAAAAAAAGAACCCAAAGTGATTTCCACAAAGTGAATGCTTAAAAAACAAAGACCTGAAGTACTTTTAAATTTTATTTTAATCTCTGGGTGCCTACATTCTCATCATCTTTAATCTTTTTCTCAGGTTTTTTTTTGCCTTTAACAATGTGTTCATTGTTGTTAATCATGCTGCTTTCAGAAATTAAAAACTTCCTAATTAATTAGCACTTCAGATAGAGGTATTAAATGCAGTAATATATTTGGAGCTTTGGAATTTTAAAAAAGTCTCATTGAAGTTAACATCCAAGTTGACTCTATTGGATTCCTACAAGGGAAAAGGTATTAGGTGTTTTACAGGTGTCCCATACATTTCCAAGGTGCAGAATTCCATATGTCTTTTAAGAGACTAAATTTTCTTTGAAGAGATGGTCCCATTTATGGTTTATCGGGGATCAGCATCTGACAAAGATGAATATCTCAGTTCTTATCCTGCAAAACACAAGCTGAAGTCTAGCACTGTGACTTAAGCTGTTATTTGGGCTAGTTATACTGCGTAAACCAATGACCAATTGGTTCATTGTAAGATGAATGGCAGTTTGGAAGAGCTTGTAATCCAAATGGTATTGTGTTGCAAAACTATCTCTTTAAAAGACACTTTATCAAACGCACACCCAGGTGAATGCATTTGAAATAAAGTTAGGAATCTGTAAATAAAGAAATTTGTGAGTTATCCTGGTGATTTTGGCCTTCTCACTTGTTTGAATATAATTTTTGATGTACAAACTTCCTCTGTTCCTGGTGAGTGGGCTGAGGATCAAAGTTGTCTTTATAGCCAACTGCAAGAGTTGCTTTTCTAGATTGCCTATCTTGGAACTTCGGTAAATCCCAGTCAGTGTTTAGATACCTGTGCTCCAATTCCAGGCTGCTGCATTGCACCCAGACCTCTCACATCAAAAACTTTTTTATTTTATACCTCAGCAAAGTTTAAATTGTCCATCATGTTATTTCCCACATGAATTAATCAGTATTTCAAAAGCTGCCAAGGCCCTGCTCATTTTTAAAGTAAGCCATATTTGCACCTTTATGCATTATTTAAACCAGCTCTAATTGATCCCAATCAATTTCTACTATTTTAACAAATCTGGATAGGGCATAATATCTTCTAGAATGGTGCACTGATAAAAGAATTGTTCCAGTGTGGGCTGGGGCATCTTTCCACCTTTCCTGTGCATGAAAAACACGTGGGAACATTGTAACTGGATATCTAATTATCATGCAATTTTAATTTCTGTTGGTCCTCAGCATTTCCTAGAAAAACAATTTGTTTTTGACACGAAAGGACCAGAGTTATATTTGCACTTATGAACTCCTGTTTCACCTGTTCATTTCTTACCACTTTGCTCTAGTTACCATCTTTGTCTTTATGCATGGCAATATAAATCCGTGAAAATGGTACTTTTGATCAGCAGTTTTTCAAGATGCTGCACTACCTCCTTGTATACCATCAAGGGCCATTGCAGCATTTCATGCCCTGTCTGGGATAAATTATTAGGGTGCAATCTGTGGTTCCAAGTCAAAGCTATCATTTGAATCAATGTCTGTGCTAAACTGCTATTGTCATCCCCTACTAAAAGCTCTGTGCTTGCTGGTCAGACCTCCTGCTTCAATTTATTATTTTCGCAGCTCAAAACAGATGATTTTTCTTTTTCTCTGAAAGCTGTGGGACACTGTACTGAAACAATTCTCTCATATTGATTTAGAAAGAGTAACTATTACCTTTTGTTTTCTGTCACTGTGTTGTCTCAACATCTGCAAAAATTGCTTCTAATAACAGGGGATTTGATTCCTTGAAAAAAAGGGGTTTGGAGATAGGTTGGTTTTTAATTTTAAAAATGTTTTCTCGCAAACCCAGTAATGATGGAAATATATTTTTTAAATGGGTAACACTGGTCATTTACATTACAGCAGTGTGTAGGTCCTTAAAAAAAATGACACCTTTTGTGCAGGGTACAGGCTGCACAAAAAAAGTCTTCATGTCATATTATCAGTTATTTTAGCTCATTTTCTTCTATTTTTAATATTAATTCTGATGTATTTCTATTAGTAGTAATAGGAGGAATGTAAAGCCTGAAATATTCTATTAGTAATAAAACATTTCTGAGAGGTCATTAGGAATTAATGTTGACAGTGCTTCAAACTGAGGAAGTATTGGCAGCTTTCAGGAAAATGATCTGAGGGGAAAAGACAATTGATTAAGATTTGAGTTTCTCCTCCCCCAAAATATTAAAAATAAAAGTAACAAAAATACATAAAAGGACTTTGTGTCTGCAAGCTTGTAACAGTGTGGGTTTTTCATGAGCTGAAAGGGGATTTACTGGCATGTGATGAGTTGCTAAAAAGACGTGTCATTTTTCATACAGATTCTTTCACAACGTAAGCCAGTCTTTGTGTTGTCACTTAAATGCTAACCGGTAACTGTAGCAGTTTAAATTGGCATTATTAACATTTATATTTCCAAAGCTAGATGCTAAACGAACTTTGTTTTTGCTTCTACCTGTCTGTATTTCTAGCCACAGTTTGAATTATGTCAGAATAATAGGAGTCAAAGGTGTAAGAAAATGAAAAGTAAAGAGAAATTAAGTACTTATGGCAATCAATCATTAACTGTATGTTATTAGGGACAAATATAAATCTTCTCTTCCCAGAGGTGATAGTTTAATTCATCTCATAATGTATAATTCACATTTCAAAGTCTGTATAATAAAAATTGCCTTTTATATTCAAGATACAAATTGGCTGTTACTCGTTTACTTTGCTTGTTCTTCCTTGAAGTTGCATGAGTAATCTCAATAAGCTCTGCATTTTATAAACGTGTCTGAAGAGACAGAGATATCCCAGGTTTATGGGTCTGAGTTGTTTACTGATATGGAAGGGCTCATTTCCCTCTTTGTAGGTTTTCTAGTAGAACAGTGGTCAGGGGCAGGAGACAGTGAAATAAACAGCAGTGTGAATACATGGCATTGCAAGAATAAACCTTAAAAACATTCCAGAGGTAAAGGAAACCAAAGGAAAGACTCTCACAGCTTTTGATGGGCTTTGGACTGAAGAGTAACAACCAGTACTGACAAGATGGGATGCAGACCTACTGCCATTCCTTTGGGAGATCTGGGAACCCTGACCCGGTGGATGGTAAAGAAAATGAAGGTAACAAGCTGTGCTTTTTGCTTGGCTTGAAAAAACATACAAACTTTGTTTGCTATTATGACAAACTATTTCAGGCTGTTCTAAGAAGGACCTTCCACAGAAGGATTGTTATCCCTCTGGGTATCTTCACTGAGAGAATGGACAGGAGAGGTGCAGCCTACACAGTTCATGAGGACCATCCACACCTGTGCACTTTGCAGGTAAATCCCTCCACAAAAGCTGCCATCACAGATCCTTCCCTAGCTGGTGCCATAGGGATCCCTCAACACATTTGGTGGCTAGATTTGCCTGATATCCATTTTGAGGCTTTTCCTAAAGAAACACAATGTCCATGGATCTGTTTTGAAGGTGCCTGTGGTAGCCACTGGTGTGTTATCTGTCTCTTCCACACCTCCCACAGGAAATATCACCTTTGCAATGGTGATAACTCCATTTGGTCTGTGGGGTCATCCCTTCATCCCTTAATGGCAGGACAGTGGGATGTCTTTCCTGGTACTTCTGGTTAGAGTGCAGGCTGCAGGGGAAGTCATGCTCTGTCTCTACTTTCCTTCTCTAAGCACTCTCCAAAGCCTGAAGAACTGTAACCAGCTCTACATAAATTGGGATAAGGGGTCCTGAGTCCTGTGGGTTTTTTGTCTTCTTTTCCAGGAGATATCCACTAATATTTCTGGATTTTCTGTGTAAAGTATCATAGAACAGACTTGGAATTTGTACTCCTACAGGTGAAGGGGTGGAAACAAAGCATGCATCTTCCAGGTTACAAATACTGTGGCTTATACCACTACTAGAACTTTAAATTATTTTTTTTAAATTTCTATTTTAATGAAAGAAACATTTCTCACATATAACTAACATAGATGGATCCTCTTGATGGAATTTCTGTGAGCCAGAGGTTCTTTTGATTGGAATTTTTTTGGGTCAGAGGTTCTTTGGTGACTTCCAATCAGAAAGATGGAAGAGTCTTTATTTTCTTTCATGGCATGTTTATGAGTTATGAGAGATTGATGTTTGAATGCCTGAACTGCATGATGTGATTCAAGGACAAAACCTCGTTTCTGCAATATTCTACGTGTGTAACTTAAGCACAAAATCACTTTTTCATTTTTCCTTTTTTTCTAGGACCCTTTTTTTAAAATATGTCAGATGAAAGGCAAAAGAAAACATGCTTTTGACATACCTAAAATTTTCAACACTATTATTTTTCATATTCAACAGACACTCATCCATACACTAATTAGGTTCTTGAAAGTTAAATATTTTTATTCGGTCTATAAATGATCCAGAAAGTACTCTTCTTTCACAAAAAATATTTGAAAGACTTTTAAGAGACATGGAAAAATCTGTTTGTAGAAGAATTCCTCTATGATTGTTATCATATATACTCATAAGTATTTCACCTGTTTCTGCTTGCATTTGATGCATGAACACATTTGTCTTGAAGCAGACATCTGTAAACCTCGTTGTAGTAACTTTTTTTCTTTCTTCTTGATTTTCTGCTCATTGTATTTATCAATACATGGACATAAAGAATGGGTCTTGGAGGGAGTTTGTATCTGATTGTAATTGTCAGAGGTGACCAGCGATTCCAAGTAGGTAAATATTTGGGGTGCTTTACATAAAGGAAACTAAGAGGCCCTTCCCAAAATTAAAGACTATTTTGAGGATGTTCCTTTTGAAAGCTCGGTTGCTTTCTGTAGCAGTTTTTCACCCCAAATACTGAACATATTTCAGATTGTAGTGTTTGGCATGAGGATTAGTGGTTTTTTAATTGGGTGTAACAAATTTATGGCACGAAGAATTTGCCAAGTGTTGCATAAAATGAAATGTCACAGTGTGTTTCTTCCTATCACATATGATGGGCATTTCAGTGGGAGTGGGAAGTGCTGACAATTCACAGGAAAATTCAAGTGTTCACTTCTGCTTTCAAAGGTAATTCCAAATGCTACTCATGATGACACCAGATCTGCACATATATCTGCTTGTAAAAGAAGGGAAGAAAAAATCTGGTTTGATAAGATAGATAAAATAGAAGATAAAATCTCATTAAGTTCCTTTGGAAGGATTCACTTTTCTGGCAAGTTTGGAAAGGACACAGGAAGTCACTGTGTCATTTTCTTCAGAGGTCCTGTGTTAAAGAGGTACCTGTCAGGACATCTAACAGATGACAGCACCAGGGCCACCATTTGTTTTAGCACAGTGTATTCTGCCATTGCTGTATCAAGTGTCTGCAACCTCTGCCAGTTCAATCTAAAATATCACTGAAGTTGTCTGTACAGGCTTTGTTTGTAGTTACACCGTGTTGACTGAATTTTGCTAAAACACAAAGTCAAGGGACAAACTGATCAAACACTGGTTATTTGATTCTTCTGACAGAATGTGTCTTTTGGTTGCCATGATCTTCTGAGGCTCTGGGGAATACCTGGTGGTTTGAAGATTTGTCTTCTGGTCCAGCCTAATGAAAAGATATTGACTACTTTAGTTTCATTACTACTTGAGTCACAGTGACAGTTTGTAATACATTGTTCAGCACAGATATTAAACCACGTACCTTGAAACTGTTTTACAATTAATAACCTTATTGATTAATTTAAAAAGTTTTGAAAATATCATCTTATCCAAGAGAAAATGCTGTTTACCCCCAAGAGAATTCAATGGCTCTGGTACATGCATGTTGTTGAACAACAACCAAAAAATCCTTTCATAAACTCAAGTTTCCATTCTGACTCAGGCTGTACATTGGCAAGCTTGAGAATGGCACATCAATTCTGGTGGCCAGTGGCACTCAAAGGAACAACGTGGCATTCTCTGGCTGCTCAGCCTGACAGATAAGGTATCCATTTACAGCTGGGTCACGTGAGGTGGCAACTGATAGAACTCAAACTTTAGAAAGCTTAGAATTTCATCTCTGAATTTCAATGCGAAGACCCTTAGTTAGAATTTCGAAATGCCCTACATAGTATTTTTCATGGCATCACTTTAGGGTATTTCACATATACCCTACTACTTACATAATAAATAATCAAAATCTGTGAATTTATACCTTTAAAGAAAAATATTATTACCTCATAGACAAAATACTAAATGAAATTAAAATCAAGTTCATCAGGATAATTGTCAAAATATTTCTTTCTCAAACAGTGGTAAACAATGTGCTATTCTGTCTCTCAAAATCCCCATATCAAACCCAGAAACAAAATACTCACGAAACTCTGATAGAATGGCAGTATGATAATTTGGAATAAAAATTTTATATCCTTGTAAAGAATTCATTTTGCATATAAAGATTTTCAGAGGAATCACAAGAGAAGAAAATGTTTAAGTTTTTGCTGTTTATACGTGAAATTGCTACGATCTTTTTTCTTAGCAGATAAAGAAATAAATTAATAATTTCTTCTGTTAAGTTAGAGAGAAAGCTTTTACCACTTTTGACCATGCAACATTCTGTATTTTTTATGAGAACTTTCATTTTCAATGCAAAGGAGGAGATTTGTAACAGTAACCATGAATAAATATTATGAATAATGGAGAAGAACATTTTATTTTGCAAAAGAAAACAGTGGAAGTTGAAGAACAATAAGAATTGCTCAGTAATTATGCCTTCATTGATCCCTGTGTAATACACCATGTATTTTTTTGTGTCAGTAGAAACATTTGTTGTATTTTCCCTGCCCTTTCTAATTAATAAAAGCTATCAACCAGAGCAAGGTAGATAACTGAAATTATGTTTTCTTTGGAGAGAAAACCTGTGTCCTCTTGAAGTAAATGGGTAAAGACCAGTTTAACAAAGTGTGTTCACTCCAAACACGACCGTGGGGCTTTGAGAACCAGAGCTGCTCTCCTCACATGACCTGATAACAGCCAGTGTCAGCACACACCTGGAGGCGTCACAGATGCCCTGGTCCTCGTCTGTGGTCCACAAAGTTCATGTTGATAGATTCAAAAGCATTCATGATACAATCATGATATAATGACTTACAGCCCAGATTTTTGAATGGAACAAATTGCGTCCTCAACTGCCTTGACTGTGTTGACCAACAGTGCATCAACCATAAAGGTTGTTTAGATTTATTTCCTTCATCTGTTTATGTTTTCCCTGCAGATGCCTCTATTAAATCAGATGGATCATACCTTTTTGGCAATTTTCTGGCCTCTCTTTAATGATTGCTGGGATGAGAGCCTTCTGACTTGTAATATGCATTGTGTCATTTTTCAGGATCTTCTGTGAACCTTTCCCAACACACAGACACAGCTGTAAATATCATGGGCATGACTAAACAGATACAATATAAATATTTGTAGTAAAGGCATCTAGGGTTGAGACTAAAAAAGACCTTGCCATGATAGGTCAGAGAAACTCCACCCTTAGAAGTGGTCTTTTTCTTTCCTGACAAGAAACAGAGCTGCAGGACACTAAATGGGGCAAATGAGATTTAAGATATCTTTGCTGCAGATCTACTAAAAAAAGATTCAGTTTTCCAAATGCAGATATATGGTAGAATGCAAAATCCATGGAGCATTTCTTCTACCTATACTTCACTCTGCTAAAGGGCTTATATCTCTTGTAGATCCAACGTAGTTACCACTCTCAAGAAGATGTCTCTGATATTCCAGGGCATCTCAAACAGCACTAGATGCCTATATTTAGGGCTTTAGATTATGACCCTGAATCCGTTCCAGATTGTTTTAAAGAATGTTTCTGGCAGTGATTTGAAAAGCAAAAAGTCTTTCCAGTTTATTTTTGCATTCTTAAACACTCCAATATGAGAGGTCAGGGTAATGGCCATATTAGCCTTCTCCTAAAATTCACCATTTGAATTTTTAAACTATCCTGTTGCTGCTTCTAGAAGCTTTGCTTAAAGGAACAGCCAGAAAATAGTATCTGCTCCAGTTTATTATCTTTATCATTTAGTACATTTATATGAGGAAGCAAATATTCCAGCTAAGAGTTTTAACCTTTGCAAGACACTTTATTTATTTTTAGAAATCAAATTTCAGGTTAATTATTTTCAAAATATATTTTATTGTCCAAGCACTCTTTCATAACAAAGAGAAATGCCATATAATTATTATTATAGATTCAAAACAGGAATATCTGCTTAATCAAAAGCACATATTGTGTGCTTTGGGCTTTTGAATATGGAGGTGACAATGGCAAGTGGTTAGTTAATTATTACAGGAAAATTGTATCTTATCTCTGCTGATTTTTGAGAGTGTGGGGCTGGTTAATCCTTGGCCTGTGTCATTAATAACCTGCACAGAGCTGAAGCTGAACTGCTTTCTTCCTGCATCATGGCTCTTACCCCATCAATTTCTTCTATTTTATTGAATTAAAATTGTTATTCTGAGTACAATCATCCACAAAAAGTGACCTAGATATTGATTTTTCCCCACTGCAGGGATCTATATATCTTTGTAACAGCAACCCTGCCCAAAAGTCTTGCAGTCTCCACAGATAAAGGACAAAAGCTCAGATAAATTAAAATATCTCTAAGGTTAGTCAAAGTGCATGTAGACATCTCCCAAATTAACTCAGTGCCTTTTAATTTAGATTCTACTTTTAAAGGTCTTCTTGTTGGACCCACTCTAGAGCTATCAGAAGTTGCTTGAATTATTTAGACTCTTATTGTAAGAGAATATTTCTTTTTTAGTCTTAGCGGGAGAGTTCACTAAGCTTAATCCATTAAGATGCGTAGAGTTCAAATTCATCCAAGCCAGGTTGTACCCCCAAATATCTGACCAGTGTGAAAGCCTCTTGTTTAAAACCAGGAAACAGATGGTGCAAGACAATTGCCTGACAGCAAAATTATTGCTCTAATTTCCTGTTGGGAATTGCTGGGCAGAAATTTCTCCCAAGAGGGAGAAAGATTCAGAAAAACTTATTTTGTGGTTTCAAAGAACACAACTGAAGGGAAATCTTCCCCTCTGCCAATGTGAAGTGGTGACAGGAGGTGGAAAGTGAAGTGAGTTAAGGGGTAAAATAAAGCCTAAACTCAACCACAGTGACCAAATTAAAAAGATTAATCAGGAATTCAGAGATCATCAGCAATATCATGCTTGTTTTGACTCACATCAGCCATTTAAAGAATGCTTTCTGTATTTAACTGCAATAGAGAGATATATACAGTTAACCTGAGGAATCTAGCCAAACAAAGATACTTTTCAATCAAGAAAAAAATTTTAGAAAGGAAGACTGCAGACCTAGAAATAAATTCTAAATGAGGAAAAGAAAAAAGCCTAACCAAAAATTGAAATAACAGTCCCCTTCATAAACTCCCTTTCTTGTAAATAAGTATTTCAATCTACCAATAATTCTGTGCATCTAAGTAGATATATATTCATATATTCACACAAATACAAGCATGCAAACACAAAAAGTGTAGACAGGGGCCCTTTGTTTTGGCCCAGCTGAGTTTTTCCATCTATTAACAGAATAACAAATAATGTGAGAAACAGTTATTTGTAAGATCTATGTAAATTTAAGTCTGTGTCTTACATAACAGGAGCTTTTTTAATACATCTAACACATGTTTATTAGGGATTAATTTCCCCCAGTTTTGATTTTTCCCTAAGGAATTGTCTGGCTTGTGTGATTGATAGCTCTTGGTCTTTAAATCAGAGACTACAAGGGAAATAAGAGTATAAAATATCAACAAGTTTGTTTATTTCTTAGCTTTTTACTGCTATTAGTTTTGCCATTTCAGATGGCATAAATCTGACAATTAAGCACACTGACTTTTCCATCAATGCCAAATTCAGTAACAGGCAGTTCAATCAGCATAGAATTATTAGCATTCTGATGCTTTTATTAGGACATTGGTGTACTTTACAATCAGCTTCAAACTTCTAAGAAAGAAAGAAAGAAACCCTCCAAAAAACAACAACAACAAAAAAACCCCAACCCAAATCAACAGAAGAACAGGATTCTTTTCGATTTATTTGTCCACTTCACTCCCTTTCCATTCAGGAACATCATTTTCACCCTTCTCTGGTTCAAGACTTGGCACCTGGCTATCTTAGCAAATCTCTGTTGTGAAGATTTATTGTAAATTATCTTCATGAAATCATTTCATAAGTGTCTACACACATATATCTTCCACTTCGAGCCAGGATGGCATCATCCATGCCTGCTAGACCACCCTGACCATTATTGTTATCCATCACATGGATTTCTGCCATTTTCTGATTTTTTTTTTTCACAAGCCTCACATTTTGATTGATGGAATCAATGAACTGTGGGATATTTTACAGTTTGACACAAGGGCTTGTGTAGTATTGGACACACCACACCTCTCTGAATAATGAGTAATCTCTGCTAGAGCTTCCACCAGACTACAAAATACAAAAATTAATTCGAAAGTTACATCAGTCACTTCTAAACTAAAAAATTAAGTAATATTAAATATATATTAATGGTTGAGCAATTGTACAGAAAAAAGCATTTACAGAAAAACTTCAATGTCACTAATTGTGATGCATTGTGACTAATTGGGATGTGCTGGGACCCCAGTACCTCCCATCAAGGACTGAGATATCACTGTGTCGAGTACTGTAATAGCCAAGAAACACCTCAGTGAAGGAGATGGAGAATATGATTAAGACTTTTTTTTTTTTTTTTAATTGCACATTACCAGTTTTTTTTAACCATTAAATTATGCTGCTTGCTTTTGTTAATGACAACTTTTTTCAAGCTTTTAAAATATTGGTCTTTTTTTGTGTAATGCCAATCTGGAATGCAAACTAACAATTAATCACAGTTAAAACACAGAAAAAGTACAGAAATGCTTCGGTTACTCCAAGTCATTGGTTGAAACATTTTTTTAGTATGAGCATATATCTGAAGGATTTTATGCTGGTTTTGGAAGAAGTTGTTTCAAAATTGTAAATATTTCTTAGGGTAAGAAAACTTGCTCGCATTAACTTTTTGCACTTTGATCCTGCTAACTAAGAACATTGCACTTTTTCTTTTTTTTTTTTTTTAAATATTCAACCTGGTTTCCATGACATAGTCATATTGAAAATTTTTAATGTATTTTCATGTGCTCATATAAATTATGTGTATTTATCTGTGTAGATTTTAATATTGATGCAGAAGCTTAAATGCATTTGTAATATGTGCATGGGAGGAGAAAATCTTCAGCAAAAGTAACAGAAAGTCACCATTAGGTAGAAAGGCCAGACAATTACAACTGAACACTAGCATCAAGTTTTATTACAATGTATAAAATAACAATTTTATATAATTATTTCCTAATATTATTTATAATCCCAGCTTTTTAACACTTTCCTCAGATTCTTCTAGACTTTCAAGCAGATTCAATTACCTGCAGAAAAATAACTTCAGATGCAATATGGAATTAGATAAAAATTTTATAAGTATCAGCTAAACATAACTATGTAGGAAAATATTATTTTTAATCTAATCAAAATAAATTGTTTGTTCTGCTCTGAGTTATTTTGATAAAACAATAATGCTATTGTTTCACTGTCTTTATTTTTTCTTAGAATTGAATCTTAATTGCAATCTCTGTCTTCAGATTCGTTATTCTAATTAATCTTCCTGTTGGTGAAGGGATTTCAACTGATGCTGGTTGTTGAGTTTTTCTCAGAGTAGAGCTCATGGTTAATGTTAATTATGATCATATTCATGGGTTTAAAACACAATAGATCTGTATTTAGCCTAAATGCGCTTGGCATGGTAAAGCTTCATTGTTACATGATCCGAAGTCAGTGTTGAGTCACATCACCTCAGGCTCTGACAGTCCTTTCTCAGTAAAATGAATCTTTTACAGAAGTGCAGGTCAAGTACAACCTATGGCAAAAAAATGGTTGAAAGCAACTGGAAAATTATACTATGCCATTGATCTAACAAAAAAAAAAAAATTCTACAACTGAATGCAAAATTCTGCATAGTTTAATGTTGTCTTTTGTAGATAAATTTGGTCTCTCTGTAGCTCTCTGAATCATTAAACATCTTATTTTTCTTAACATAATGTTACCAACATGGCTGATGAAAACTTAATTAGCTTGAGATGCCAACTTATACTCCAACCAAAATCGGCAGACTTAAGGTCATTATTCCCTGATATTACATTTTACATCACATTTACATTTAGTGTATCACAAAACCACCACTTACATTGCAATGAGATAGAATCCAAGCATGCATGCAGCTCCCTTTACCTTGCTATTCCTATCTATATATATTATTTATCTATATACAAGTTATGAAGGTGGTAGTAAGAATTTTGCTGAATATTGACAGAAAATTTTCTTGTGTAACAAACACAATTTTCAAAGGAGTCCTTTTAAATTTTCAGTACCCTTTCTGTTTTTCTCCCAGGCATGACATTCATGCTTGAATGAAGAATTCTATTCCACCTACAGTCACCCACTTGACTGATCAGCTTGCTCAAAGAAACAACAAGAGGTGATACAGATCTCCTACAGAAGTTGAATGACAGAAAAATCAAAGTTCTAGCAACTCCCTTGGCTAAGTGATTTGAGAGGTTAAAACTCCTTGGCTGTGTTTGCTAATAATTCATTTCATGTTATTTCTAGACTTTGCACAACTTTGGGCTGTTCAAGATTTGCTTCCAAGAACTAATAGGTGACAAAGTAAACCTTTGAAAATAGCTGAGGGGAAAAAAAAAGCAAACACCTTGACTCCGCTTGCAGATATTACATTAAGTAGCAATGTTGCTTTTGAAAAACTATACTGGAACAAGTAATTTTTTGTGGGAGAATAATATCCTTGTAACATATACCTGAGAGACTGTTTATTATGCTCTACCTGAAAATGAAAGGCTTTTACCAGCACTGCAAATTATAGTGTTTCATCCAAACTAATTTTTAAAGTTAAAATGGTCAAGGTTCCAAGGCCCCCTTGATGACTCCCTTCTCAAGGTAAAGAATTACAAATGCCAGAACATTGATATTTGATCTCTCTATTTTCATTATTTCTTTATCTTATTGACTGTTAAAATTTACACCTTTTCATACAAAGAAAAGGACTTTCATGTCCAACAGATTCAGATTAGAAAAAGAAGATACAAAGCATTAAAAAAAATAAAAGAACAGAAACACTGAAGTCTATACCTCATTGGGGTGGGAGGTGGCCTTTGTAAAATTACTTAAACAGATCAAAATTAGGAGACTGAAAAGCAGGATGAATTTTTACCAGCTCTGAGGAATTTTTTGGAATGTGTCAGTTGTCACAGGACAAAATCACTTGAATGACAGTTCTGGTTACAATATTAAGAGTTAAGATCCACTGGTTTGGAACATTCCCAGGCACTGTTTAAGTTTTAGCTGGGAATATCACCACCACCATCCTTTTTGGTGTCCTGTGCTGTAGCAGAGTCAGATCAGATTAGTTCATTCTCTTTCCCAGATCTTGGATTTGTGCTATCCAACTCCTAATGGAGATCACTGTGGACCTGTCTGAAAGTCTGACCCTATCAAATGGCATTGAGAAGTGCTGAGAGCTTTACTCAGAGGAAAAGTCATACTGAGTAGAATCTGAAAAAAGAGATTTCAGAGAAAGGCAGTTTGGAAAAAAATATGGCCTATATAAAAGTGGTAGATCTCAAAAATGCTACAGCTGCTGTTTTATCAGAGTTTTCTATTTTAAGAAGCTTTATCAGCAGTTCCTTTCCTTCATGCACCATTTGATCTACAAGGGCTGCTTGTGTCAAAGTCACTGTTTTCCTTAAAATAAGAACAATTATTTACAGAATGATTTCTTATGTTCAGCCTTGAGCCAGGAGATTCTGGATATCTGAAATGCCAAGGAACCGAATATAAGGAATGGAGAATCAGTGAGAAGGAACAGCAGTAGCTGTAGCTGAGATGCAGGATTACACCAGGCGACAGATTTGTGGAGTTACTCTGGCAAGTGCATAATCACAGAACCATAGAAACATGGAATGTTTTGGGCTGGAAGAGACCTTCAAGATCCTCTAGTCCCAATCACTCTGCCAGGGACACCTTCCACTAGACCAGGTTGCTCCGAGCTCCATCCAATTTGGCCAATCTGTCCAAGGGTGGGACATCCACAGCTTCTCTGCACAACCTCTTCCAGTGCCTCACCACCTTCACAGTAAAGAATTTTTTCCTAATATCTAATGTTAACTTAATGTCTTTCAGATTCCAATGATGCAGGCTGAGGTACTACTGCTGGTTTCATAGTATCCACCTCCCACATTTAAAGTCTTACTAACAGGATTTTGGAGGTGATGCTAATAAATAAATATTATAAAATTTAAACAGATTTTTAAATAAAGTTCATCTCCATCTGTTGCAGTGCAGATCACTTACTAAAACACTAATATCCTGTTATATATACAGTAGTTTTCAATTAAAAAAAAACAAAAAACCACCAAATAAAGTATAAATTAAGTTTTAGGTAAAATGCAGCCAGGAGAGAGTAAGGCAGATTTGTAATGGCAGCTTGTGTTCTTGCCAACACTATTATACCTAATTTTAAGAGTAAAAGTAGCCTCATTCACTTCTTGAACACATACTACTCATGTAGGAAGTAAAAGACAAGCACAAAGTAACACAGGCGTTGGTAAACAAAAAGATAAAGAAAAAGAGAAATTCAGAACAGCCCCTTGTTTATCAGTATCTTTTCAGGACATCCCACCTGCTAACCCTGCTGCAGGCACAGAAACCGAAAGAAAGAAAGAAAAACTGTGGAGGCTTCATTCATAAAATTCAATAAGCTTGGCTAAGCTGAAAGAAAGCTTTCACTGCACCCTCTATTAGTTCCCAGGGTTTTTTTTCTTTTTGTCATTATCTTCTTCTGCACACACCAGAAAATAGACTTTCAATAAAAGAGTTATTTTATAAAATAGTAAATAATGCCAGATTTTACACTTTTACATTGCTGTGCCTTCCCAGTTTACCTGAGAAAAAGAACTTGCACTTCTGGGTCTGAGCACAGTGGCAGGTACAACCATCTATTCACAAATTTCACTAGGCTGCTGGAAGGGCTGTAGCAGCGCCTCCCTGGCATATTACCTCATTCTTAAGTGATGAGCAAAAACAAATTTATACCTAAAATTCTTTAATTTTGTTTTCCTAGGCAGTAGAGATGATATGCCACTTATAAGACACTCTGATCTGTTTCTATTTCTATTATTTTTCTTTCCATTTCTATTTGTACTTCTATTCTATTCTAACTTGTATAATTGATAAATCAATTATTTTCACTTATTATTTTTGCTGAGATATTATCAAAAATCTTGGACTAACACTTTGTTTCACAAACTATAAGGGCAAGGCAGCATTCTCAAGGGTAAGGGCCTTTTCAACTGAAACTTAGGGACCAGTGATGGAGACAGAAAAAGAAAACAAAGAAAAAAGGATATCAGCTTAAAAAAATGGACCTTCTTTAGAAGTAGCAGTCCTGCAGCTTCTCCATTCATACACCTCAGTATTTTTTGTAGCCATCACAGAATAACTGTGGTTTTAAGGACAAAATTATCCCTAAATTTTTAGTCTTATGGTAGCTTCTGTTAGCAAAATGGAAAGTATGAAGAAAAGTAGCAAAATCTCTCCACCGAATGGCAAGTTTTTTCTATAGGATTATATTGGAGGAGGAAAATGACATTTATTTGCTGGAAAACACAAGTTAAAGGTGCCTATGAAGAGCCTTAAAAATTGAGACATTGGGAAACATGAAAACAGGTATCACAGAAGGATCAGAGTTTGCAAGACAAGGAAGAAGAAATAAGCACAAGAGAAGCAAAGAGAAAGGACACCCTGCCCATTAATCAAAATCATGACTTGTAAAACCCAAAATAAGAAAGGGAGCTTTGAGAGCAGATGGGATCCCCCACCTACCCACACTGGGAGGGGGAAGAGCAGTATAAAACCACATGGAAAAGCAAAGGAAATTCGGGAAGTTGTCTGCTTGTGTTTTGACTTAATTCATCAAGGAGCTCTCTCTCCATCCTGCACCTGGGAGACCATGAGCCATCAAGGGCTGTGGCCATCAGCACTACCCAGCATCATTTCCATGGTAATGCATAGTCAGAGCTAATTAGCAGATTAAATGTAAAGGACTAACAGTTTTAGTGAGAAGTACAGATAGTGATTAACCATTAGCACAAAGTTGTTGGAACCCTGGGTTCAGATAATTTTAATCTTTCAGTTCTGACAAGCAATGAACTTCAAAAGCACACTCCATTTGATCTTAGACCCTGGGAAAGACTTCCCCGATTGTGTGATATCGCTGAGGTTACTGCTGTGTAATTAAAGTTATGTCACTGGGTGGAATATGTAGAAATGTAGAATTTAGGTTTATGGAATATAGTAGTATAAGTGTAACAATATGGAGGATTTTGGGTGTGGGTTTTTGCTGCTTCTTTCTTCTTCACAAATCTGGATTTTCTGGTATTGATTCAAAAAATCCACAGTGCAGGACATGAATAGTTAGTTATTGGATTATAAGTACAAACATATTCCTTGGAAATTCTTAACTGGTTAAATTAGGCCTTAAATAACCTTGGAAGTTGAAACTCGAGGCCATTTTCACCTTGTTAACTTAGAAGGCAGCCTCTGTGTAGCTATGTTACAGATAAGATATAATAAACATCTAACACTGAAGAAAAAAACAGTGTCTCTTGCTTCCCAATTTAAACTCTGAGTAAAATGGACTCATGAAAACAAGAAACAAAATAAGAGAGAAAACCAACACAAAGTGTCATCTAATGAATGTAAATAGTGAAAATTCCTTTAAAATTCCAAGCTCATATGATTTATCAGTCTTCTAAAAACTCTTGTGGTGATCTCAAGTTTCTTAGTTGATAAATACTCACCCATACATATAAAATATGTTCAGTTACAACACTGTATTGACTGGATTCATCTTGAGGATTGGAGGATTAAATGCTGATTTTGACTTTGCATGGGTGACAAACAGAAGTTCTGGAAATACTAAGTGGTTACTCCCAGTACTTTGTTCAAATTCACCTTTATGCTCAACTAGATTTAAGAATCCATTTTTCAAGACTGGGAGTCTGATAGAACTTACTACAGATTCTCTGCAAACTGAGCCTCCTTTACAATGAAGATGGTAGACACTGAGTTTACACTTTGATATGCATGAGACGGTCAGGAGATGTGTTCAGATCCAGGAGTCCAGAGCTTGGTGGTTTCAACTTGGACATGGTCACAGGGAACATAAAGCAGTGTTAGGAATTTATCCAAGTGTAAAGATCAATATAGCAGCATGAGCAGGGAAAAGGAAGGAGAAAGGGAGAAGGAAAAACTGTAAACAGGAAGATTTTCTGTAAATATGGCATTAATTCTAATATTCTGTATTGTCTAGGCAAAGGTTTAGAGTGACAAAATGGAATTTTCAAACTTTGGCTAGTATTGTTACTAAGGTTGAGAAATTACTGATTTACAAATATACAGTGTGTTCTGAGTGCCAAAAAAAAGAAACCAAAGGTAGTTCAGACATATTAATAAGATTTCTATAATATCAAATAATTTTCAATCTGCTCCTCCTGAGTTTGATTCTGCACTCAGGTTTCAAGTACCCAGTATGAAATATTGTTTGTCATTTTTCACAGTAAAGGACCAAAAGATGTGATCAACTTAGAAGCAGAGGCGTGTTATAAAATACAAAGAAAAGACAGTTCATGTTTTTCAGATGTGATTAATCAAATGTAATTATATAGAAGACATTTTTATTGTAGATCCTAATTTATTTAACTAGATAGAAATATCTCTGCTCATATTAGAAGTAATAATTGAAGGCTAAAATACTTTTTCACTAAACAAGAATAGCTAGCTATTTCTTAATGTGTTAAAATAGCCTTGCAGTGAACATATCTTAGAAACAGAGAAATTCTTGGACTAATAATACTGAATAAGATGTGACATTTAATTCTGCACAACCTGCAACTTATTAAATACTTCAGAAAGTAGGTTTGGTTTATTGATTACTTGCTTGCTTCATTTTTTAAGAGATCGGAAAACACTATAATAGGATGAAGGAAATAGGAAATATCTTCTTTGAGTGCTTTGTTATACTTGGAAAATTATGTTGTTTTCCACGTTACTATATCTCTCATCATTGTCTCCTGGTTTATGCAATTAATTTATACACTTTTATAGTAAGAATTTTAACTTATTACTTTGTTTCCTTTTTTAGTTTTAGTTTTTCTGCAGAATCTAAGACTCTGGGGAATTGATCTCCATAGGAGCTCAAGAGAACTACTGATTTTTGCAATAATTTTTCCATTGACATTCATGATAAAACAATTCCATGATAAATTCTAACTGAGATTAAAAGAAAGACACTGACTATAGGGAGAGGTGCACAAAACTCTACCCACAGGGTAGATGGGCTGATGACATTGATATTCTCTAACATTACCTTTGGGGGAAAGGAAAAGAGAGGGAAGGGAAGGGAAGGGAAGGGAAGGTAAGGGAAGGGAAGGGAAGTCCCAGAAGCTGGCTGCAGAGAGCAGCAGTGCTGTATTTAGAGGAGCATCCTCCTCTCAATGTTCTCTCCAGTGCATCGAGTGTTAACAATTAAGATGTCTTTGCTGACATAGCCTGTTCCAGTTTATGATGCTGTTAGTGCTGAATGGATGTGCCTAATCAGGTGCAGGTGTCTCCTGCTATGGCAGCCATGCCCCATGAGAACCCACCACTGCAGTGGTATCTGGGTTTGCAGGTGTGAGGCAATGAACACAACAGTGTGACAACAGCAATGAAACCACAAGGAAATACACTGCCCAAGAGCCACTGAAAAACTGCCTCAATTACTAAGGAAAGGATTCAAGAGTTTCAAGGGAAAGAGAGGCTTCAAAATTGCAGGAGGAAGGCCTTTAACATTACAAAGATTAGGGCATTTTGAGCACTGTACAAGAGAAAAAAATGAGGATTTCACTCTAGAGAACTGAGGGACCTCAAGAACTAAAAATATTGTATTATCCAGTGATTCAATGATACAGAATTTCAACAATACACCTAGGAGATACCACCTGACTGATTAGTTACCTTGGCTACATTTTTGCATTCAAAAGAAAGGAATATACATTTCTGCAATGCATTTGTCTCATCCTAAAGCAGACATTGAAATAGATAGGATGAGTTCTATCTTGAATATATGGTTTTTTCCTAGGGAAACCCTGCTTCATTTCAGTTGAAGTCATCTCTACTATGGTTCTGGAAGAATATTCCCACCTTTGGAGAATAATAGAACTGCCTCATCTCTACACCCACCATGACTGAGGCGGCTGCCCAGACAGTGCTCTGTTGGGAACATGCTGCCATCCCAGTTCCAGCTGCAGGCTGGGCCCTGCTCCTATGGCAGCCTGGCTGCAGCAGTGAGAACAGCTGTGGGATTAACCCCAGGGAGGGGAACTCCTCTGCTCTGTGACAGAGCTCAGGAGGAGGTGAGTAGGTTGAGGAATTAAGGGATAGGGGGTGATTTTGACAAGTTCCTGCCTTGTGCAGCAGGCACATCTCCGCCTTTCTAGATGCCCTGCTACAGCAAGGACAAGACTCTGCAAGTAGGATCAAACAAAGATGAGAAAGATGGTTCTTACAGCCTAGACATGACCCCAGGGTTTAAGTTGGCCTATGCCCTGCATTCAAAAAACTTCCATAAAGAAATAAAGATGGGTCGTTTTCTAAGGAGACAATCTCCTCCCTTCTGAGGAGAACAGAAGGCCCGATACACCATCTGAACCCAATTCTTGACAAAACTTCCTCCCTGGCATGGCCCTTGGATTAATATTCATTATTGCTTTCCATGTAAACAGCAATGCAGCTGCCATAAGAAGTCCCAGGGCACGCAAAAGAGTCTTCAGGGCCCTTGGAGGTTAAGGGATCAAGAGTGCAGTGTTCTCCTCTATCCTTCCGGGACAGAGGAATGATAAGGAATGATAAGTGAAGAAACAAGAAGACCCAGCTGATCAATTGCTTCCTGACAGGTGTCACTGGCAGAATTTAGGGGGTTTGAATACGGATTAATCTACTCAGCACCTGTGGAGATGGCAATTTTGCATTACAGGGAGGGCTGCAGGGTGGCACATCTGGTAACAGCCATGAGCAATGCAAGTGTAACGCAGCATCACAAATATTTACTGAGGAAGTAAAAATTATTTATGTCAGGGTGAAATCTAAGACACGATACTTCTGCAAAATGTGTGCAAATTCTTCTCAACATGTTTAATAAATACTAATTGAATGCAGGGAAAAATATTCCTTGGGTAATCAAGTGAATGAGGAGCCTGTATTCCATGAGTAAACTAGAGTATTTTGGCTTGATTACCCTTGTATAACAAAAGCTAAGAAGGGATGTGATTGCCATTTATAAATACAGGTTAGAGAGGAGGATGTGTGGGAGTGCATGGGAAAGCAGAGAAGACAGAGCTGTGGATGAAACACAACCTTGGCACAATGGCAAAAGGAAACAATGTGTTCGGAAATCAGAACAAAATGCCTAAACCTCAGGGCTGCCACACTTGGGAACAGCCTTTCAGGAAGGATTACAGAGACAAGAAAATTCATTTTCCAAAATGCCATTATACACTGAGACTTCATGGAATTCTGCACTGGCCTCAGTGCTGCAGACAGACCCTTCCAGTCCACAGCTCCTTGATTCTTTTGACAGAGGAAAGAATGATTTTAACAGTGATAGCTAATGAGATTTCACAGAAATTAGTAAAGAATGAAGGGTTGAGCAATGGATCCTCATAGTAACAGAACAGTTCTGAGGAAAGATTTATCTGGTGGGAGTTAATGAACTAATTTCTGATGTCATTCTTTGAATTAGTAGGGACATAATACTTTTAAAATATTTTAAGGAAAGTAGTTTGATTTATTTTGCTTTAGATTGTCTGACTCAATATCTACCTGCAACTGGAATGGATTTTTCAAATTTCTTTAATAAGATTTTGTTGAAAAGGATGAAATAAAAAGCTTTAATGACTTTGTTTGAGCAGTTTTGTATTTACTTAAAATTACTCTCCAAGATTTCAGTAGTTAAAATACAACATTTGCATTTCACTTTTTTGTATTGTTTTCTCTGTGTATAACTTGCTCATGCATCGTGATAGTATTTTAACCAGGCTTATTGAGGCAATCTATTTGTTACTACCAAGTGAAACAATTTCTGTTCTTTTCAGGTCACTATGGTTCTTGACATTGACAGGAATTAATGGAAATTGGAATCTCAGGTCTGGTTAGAACATAATCACTTAAGACATAAATTATACATACTACACAACAATATCTCAAAATCTTCCAGCTAAACCACGATTCAGATTAAAAAGTAAATAAATAAAAATTCAAATATAAGGCTTGTTAAATGGGAAGTCAGAGACTCAGGTAATATTGTGTGTTGGTTTTGGCTGGGATAGAGTTAATTTTCTTCCTAGTAGCTGGAAAAGTGCTGTATTTTGGATTTGGGGTTTAGGAAAAGAATAATGTTGAGAACACTCTGGTGTTTTGGTTGTTGCTGAGCAGTGCTCACACTCAGTCAAGGACTTTTTCAGCTTCTCATGCTGCCCTGCCAGTGAGGAGGTTGGGGATGCACCAGAAGCTGGGAGGGAACACAGCCAGGACAGCTGACCCCGGTGACCAAAGGGATGTTCCCTCCCATCCGGCCTCATGCTGACCAATAGCACAGGGGTGAGCTGGCCACAGGGGTAGCAGCCCCTGCTCAGGGATGAGCTGGTCATTGATCAGCAGGGGGGGAGAAATCCCATTGTGCGTCACTCAAATCCAGCTGGTGTTTTATGGTGTTCTGGGTTCTGGCACTGAATAGCAAACCCTGTTTGGAGTGACAAACTCTCTTATTAACAGTATGGGAAATACTTTGGTGTAGAGAAGAAATGATGTTTCTATCATTACAGAGTTGCATCCACACATTGTGATTTCATAAATAAAGCATTTCTAATATAGGCAAGTTGTCCTGCCTGGAATACAGCTGGTATAACAAGCCAATAAAAAATAAATATGAATTTGCTATAACATTTAAAATGACATGTTAAAAATCCTTACTAATATATAAACATTCATATGGAATTTTTATCTAAAGCCAAATATTCTGGAATTTTACTTTTGCTGGTAGTTTTAAAGATTAAACACTTTTTATTTGAGGTTGCAACATCAAGCTGTCAATTCTTCATGACACAAATTTTGAATTTATTTCAATTCTGTTTGCATGCTTCTTAAAGAGTTTTCCTGAATATCTTTTGGTAGCGTATCTGATTATTTTCCCATAGTTATAGGCAATTTTTTTTTGTGTAGTAGAAGTAAAATTATATAAGGACATTAAAAAACACCTCCCTTTTGTTGAAGGCTCTCTTGTTTGTGGTTTACTCTTCATATCACAGTATCATCCGTGCTGTTAATTTTCAGGGTATGAAACCAACTTCTGCAAATACAGATTAAAAATGAAATTAAGTGTCAAGTTTTCTAGGTTCCTGTACTACTTATAAAATGTAAACATATTTCTTCTTGGTTTTGTCTTCTATTTTTTGTATCAGAACCCTTTCCAGACACGTAACAGATAGCATACACCTGTTGGTTCACTAGTACATACAGATATGTCCAGTTGAAGTGTTCCAAGAAGAGGAGATTCTGAAACCTCTAACTGGGATGTGACAGCCAAGATGAGGAATGAGTGGAGTTTCCCAGTGATAATGTCTCAGGTGTTTTATAATGCCTCGAATTCTGGTTGCTGTGACTTCTCTTCCTAACACTGGGAACGTCAAAATTTTGGTGATACCCCTTCCTTCTGTTCAGCATGGTTTTGCTGGATCTCTTCAGTGTGACTAAACAGCCCAAAGACTGTGCTCCAAAAGACCA
Source organism: Dicrurus megarhynchus (assembly GCA_013399195.1). Classification (NCBI taxonomy): domain Eukaryota; kingdom Metazoa; phylum Chordata; class Aves; order Passeriformes; family Dicruridae; genus Dicrurus; species Dicrurus megarhynchus. The sequence goes on from VXAD01006096.1 coordinate 341,842, forward strand.
AGATAGTGGTTCTGCTAATCCCCCTCCTCACTTCTCCAAGATTCAACAGCTCCATCCTTTCACGATTGCTGTGCCCAAGACAGGCTCCAACTACCACATTACCTTCTCTGTTCAGAATGCCTGATTTTTTTTTTGCCTTTTCCGACCTCAATCATTCTCTGATCCTATGATTTTATGGCATTCTTCAACCCATTCACTTCTTCCCAGAGCTCTGCCATGGAGCTTCCTGGGCACAGATTCACAGCCTGCAGCTGGCACCAGGATGGCAGGGTGTTCCCACTGGACCTCTGTCTGTTCTTTCTTTTTTTCTTATTTTTTATTAAATTATTTTTCCATTTGGAGCTTCAATGGCTCCTTTTACATCTTGGATAAACAAGAGTCCTTCTTTATATTCTTCCCTTGCTTTTCAGTGGTCTTTGTCTCTAAAAAATTTATAGAACCCTCTCAAGTTTGTTTAAGATTAAATTTCCTACCTGAATAAAAATGGGACCTTTAAGAACTCTTTTTTTACCCCTTTTTGTTTCTTCCATCAGCAGCTAAACTGAATTGCAGCCAAAAACTTCCATTATAACATTTTCCAAAGTAAATACCTGAAGATCTTTTTGGCATCAAGCATGTGTCTGAAATTTGTTTATTTTTCTTCCAAGGAAATATAACTGGCAAGAGAAGCATTTTCATTCCTTTTTAACAATTTTCCACTTGCATGCATAACCAAAAAGAAGAATTGTGCAATGTTTTGCACAGTCTTGTCATTACAATTACGCTGCAGGTTTCTGTAGAGACTGTTCATGACATGTTAACGGCACGAATTTCTGCTTGGGCTCTCCATGTCCCTGTTCATTTTCGGTGTCTGTTTCTAGCTGTGCTGTCTCTGCACTGCCATGGCCACACAGCTGGGACCAAACAAAGCAGTTGCCTCAACACTACATCTGAAATACAGTGCAATATCCCTGAGAGTGGCAAAACCATAATTTTTGGTACCCAGGTGGTTAAAATCCTGGAGTAACGCCACAGAAGAGAATGAACAGATGTATTGCTTCTCCTGACTTTGAGGGTTTTTTGTGACTTGGCCGTGATCAAAACAGAGCAGTTCCAGTGGTGGGAATAAAGCATGAAATCTGAGTTCAGATAATTTTGGGGATGAAAAGAGGCTTTTGTGGCAGCATAGGTATAACCGGTGATGACAGGGAAGGCTGGCCCGTGAAAGGGAGCCCTGCCTTGTGGGATTTGCATCAGAAAGGTGAAGGGGCAACTCCACAGACAAACATCAGAGAGGAGCAGCAACCAGGTAGGTGCCTATGAGCTGCATGCTGATCTGAGCTGAAATCAGAACTGTGCAAGGGGCAGGACAAGACAAATTCTGCCTTAAATTTTGTTGGAATAAATGTAATTTATATATATAAATATATATATTAAATATATAAATATTAAATATCTGACCAGATACTAAATTTAAACAGATGTAGGTAAGATCAGAAGCTAGTCCGAACTAGTTTGTTATTTTTCAGGCCTCTTCATCTGAAGCCATTTTTAGGTGAATGTTGTGTACCTACTTAGGCATGACTCTTAATTCCCACATAAGTTGTGGAGAAGGCTGAACTTTAGTGTTTTTTCACCTCATTCCTAATTTTATTTTCTCAGTTATGTACTCCTAAGCAATGTAACTATATCAAAATAGCTTTAGGTGGTTTTTTCCCTCTTGTGTCTAATGTACATATTTTTATTTTTAAGCCAATATTAAGCTTAAAAAGAAGAATTTTGCATAATAAGGTATTAATTTTCAACAACTCATTTAAGCACTGACGACATTATTCCAAAACTGAAGCTGAAGACAATTTGATCCACTTTTAAGCTCCTAAAAAGTCTTTGCAGTGAAAGAAAACAATATAAGAGATGCAAAGACCAACAGTTCATAGATACAAATACCTGAATCTGTTTGACCAAAACGTGTATGAGAAAGCTATTTGTTCTTGATATATGAGATGAATATTCCTGACCTCAAGAAATTGAGAGATGGGAATCAGATGTTTATGATTAATGTTATGTAAACTATTTTACAAGTAAACCTAGAGCAGTGGAAATTGCTTTCCTTTCAGATGGGCTGGGAACCTTTATGACAAATCATTTTCTTTTTTGCCTTTCTGTGAAGTCTTGCATATTTCTTTACCAGAATGAAAAACAAACAATCAGAAAACCAAACAAAATTCAACTCTGCTGTTTTTTCCTAGACCCCACTCTCAATTTTTTTTTTGTATAAGCAAAATGGTGTGAATCATCTCAGAGGGAAATAGATTAAATTAGAATTAAATTTGATGCTTAATATAATTCCTTTTTTTATTGGAATAAAATTTCTCCACTCTAATGGTAGCATAAAGCAATCAGAAAGGGTCTCTAAAAGTAGGAAATAAATCACTATATGGAATATATTTGACGTTTGCATGTACTTATGAGTTCTTTCTTTCTTAAAAAAGAGCATTTTGCTGTTGATAGACAGGGATCCTCAGAAGGGTGGCTGAATGGGAAGTTGCATAAATGCTTTCAGATATCTGAACCTCCAAACATTTAATTAGTGTTGGTTCATGCAATCAAAAAATACTTTTTCATCTTCTACTACTACAAAACATGTCTCTAGAACTCAAATTCCAGATAAAAACCCACCCCTCCGTTTTAATTACATAGTTCTTCCTTTAGGAAGAAAAGAAAGAAGGTGAAGACAATACTCAAGCCAGAAAAGTGCACCTGGTGTAATGAAAGGATGAGATCACTTTAGAGTGTTTTCCACAGATCTCCAGAGTGACTTTTTTTTTCATACTATGTCAATGTGTGGTAGAAATATTGCTTCTGTTAAAAGAAAATATTTGTGTCTGCCTCAAATTTTTATTCAATGCTAAATCATGTACCTCCCTCATTGTCTGTGTTATGCTTTTACAGTTGAAAAGAGCAGTGGGAAATGACTACAGATTTGTTGCATTGTTTCTTCTTGCATTTCTACTTCATCATGTTTATATAATATATAAACTGTGTGTGTATTCCTTCTTGGGTCATTGTAGGATTTCTACATCAGTTCTTTCTTTCAACCCCAGAGCACAATTCATCAGAATATGAAGCAAAAAACTCAGACTTTCAAGTAGATTCACTTTCAAAGGATGTCTGTAGAGAATACCAATGTAAAATATAAAGGTCAGGTTTTCAGGTGGTTCAAATCACAGTAGGCCTATTTAATGTTGCAGCTGTATTAATTTGCAGTAGCTGGGAATTTTAGAGTTGTAGAATCTTGCCTAAAGAACATAAAAAATGTTTATTTGCACCAAACCGAAGCTAGTTGTGATACTGTAAGACACTTTCCAGTGGAAACTGCAGCTTTCTGAACTGCTCAAGGATATTATCTGTTTTACTGGCTTATTCCAAGACTGTTCTAAAGTAAATTGGGTGAAAATTCACAGTGAGCTTGAGGTGCAAAACCCCACGAACTCTTCATAAAACTATTATAAATCCAGACAATACCTTTGCCAGTGGTCAAAGAGGAACAATCATTGACATGGCTTATCTTCCTCCTCTTGCCTCATGGACAAGTGTGGACTCATGGACTGTGACACTAAAAGGAAGTTGGAATGCTGACATCAACAGACCACAGGTGCTGTATGAGCATGTCCAACTTTTTGTCAATCACCACTAAATTCCACATGAAGTCTTTTCTTGAAATTCCCAGATACTTCACAGGCATCTGAGAAATTGCTGGAGCTGCTGTACAAACTGAGTAGGGATGTGATTTTCAGAGGTTCTGATCTCAGTAATTTGGGGCATTCAGTGCCTCTAATGGTTTTATTCTAAATTATTTTCTCATAATCACAAACTCTATGGCAGGTAACAGAATCATGAACTTATGATCCCTCAGATGCTGTGAGTGAAGAACTCCCCTTGCTTTTAGTGAAGTATCATTTTTCTTGCTCACATGGTAGGAGAATTCAAATGAAGGTATGGGAAGAGAAAGAGAAAGAAAGATTTTAATCAAGATATGTAATAAAAAATCAAGAAACTTTTGGAAGTGGTGGGCCTTGATACTTTCAACGTGTTTACTTCTAACCACCAGAATTTTGTTTCTCCTTAAGAAGGTGCAGAAAAACAGAGTAATAACTTTACTGGGTCAAATTCAGCTGGGGATTATATTTGCCTCTTCCACAGCTGCAAGTAAGTGCTTCAATTATCTGAAGTGTTTTAATGGATTAGTCAAAACTGAACGCAGTTGGTAATAACAATAAAGCCAAAAGCCTTCTGCCCAGTTAATGTCCAGGCAGATACATTGGGTTGCTGAAAAACAAGTGAGAGAAGGAAAAACAAAAACTTAAACATTTAGCATCCTCAAACAATATGCTTATTGCTTATTAATTCTGAAGAAGTGGTACTACTGATTAGTTTATTAGGAAACATTATGAATGAAATTTTCATAAACAGAAGCTTTAAAATAAATCCCTCAGCTATGAACTTTACTGTACTTGAGAAAAGAAAAAGAAAGATATTCTTTCAGGGCTGAAAAATATGTTAGTCTTCTGGAAAAAGGAGTATTTAAAATCTGTCCTCTGACTATATAATAATTTCTGTATATGTAGCTTCTTGTTCAATATGAGCTGATACCTCTGGACCATACAAGATATAAAATTCAAAAAGAATCTAAATTAAATTATTGGTTTTTATTCAGGACAGAGTGGTATCAGAAGGGGGGGGTTCCCTGAGTCCATTTGATAGCAGCTCAATTAATTGTTGCTATAGAGAGGCTTTGTTGCATACTAATTTCCTTATAGGATCAGCTATGAAATTAAGAATTTTTATTTTTCCTTTTTTCTTCTCCTTAACTCTGACCCTCACCTCTGGGTATTTTCTTGGGAAACCAAATATGAATTTTTAGTCTTTGGTCACTTCTGTCCTTTTCCCTGTGTGTTTAACCATAGTGCAACATTCACTTCATTGGAAAAGGTAAAAAAGCCAAGAAAGGGTAGAGAATAAGATAAAATACAAGTTTTGATTTTCTGGACAACAAAAGAACAAAGTTATTGCATACAAATAATTTTTTTCTGAAAGAAAATATCTAGAGAAACAATTATTTCCCAGCTGCCCTTAATAAACATGAACCATTCTGTTTATCAGTCTTAATAAAACAGCACAAGCACCTCAGCATTTAGAGGCCTTATATTATTAACCTTCCCCAGGAGACCTGCTCTATAAAGGAGACTTAAGAGAATATGACCTTTTGTCAAAGATATAAGGAACTGATACTCTGGCAGTAAATACGAAATGAAGACATAAACAGAAAATGAATTAGAGATTAGCTAAAGTAAGCAAGAGATCAAATATTTAGATTAAATTGGAAACCGGCAAACAGTTTCCAAATTCACTGCTGAAAATCATTAGAATTTGTTATTTAATTTTCTTTGCTGTAGGATGCAATCAAACTTGATATATTTTCATATTCATGGCATGATTTTGGAATAATCAGTGTCATGTTTGTGCAACTATAGCCCAATTAATATGATATCTCCAAACAGAGATTTTAAAAGCTACTAATGAGATTTGCATTTCCTGTATTTAGTTTAAACATTTATGTGAATTCCAAAGAAAACCCAGAAGCAGGCCCTCCATATTTAAGAGAAGAGTTTTGGGAGCCTTAGAATGAGCAGTAAATTGGAAACCGTGGGCAAGAGCTGGAATAGGAAGCACATGATGTGTAACCCTGTAGGGATTTTGACTTTAGGAGAGGTAGCTCAGACCTTTGAAATCAGTCTTCAAAGCAGATGTCTACAGGTGTTCCCTGGGAGAAATGAACTGAGTTAACTCCTGAAAATGAAAACACAGAAAAAAGGGTTGCTGGTGCTCATAACTGCTCAACAGAGGGGACCTCAGATTCTCCCTAAACTGGGCAATCTCTCTATAGCTGCATATTAAAAAAAAAAAAAAAAGTTTTTTTATTTTGGGTGTGAAAGGCATAAGTCATTTCTAACTGCTGCTTGTTTTATTTGTAATCAGTCCCTAATGTGCCTGCATGGTTGAAAATGGTCAGGCCATTTTACACAGCTTTGATTAATCCTTGAGCCTTGCATTTTATTTTGTTATTTAAAGGTTATAACCCTGTGGACACACAAAAGTAATTCCTTTTGGATATTGAGACAAGTTTGTACCTGACTGAGGGATCTCAAAGGCATATAGGAAGGGTTACCTATCGCAGTGAAGATTTCTCTGTTTAAAATGAACTTTTGGGACCAAGTGACTTCAAATGGACTAGCTTTGTGCTGTCTTTTAAGATAGAAAGCTACCATTTATGAACATGTAATTTTTGGTCTCTAAGTTCTTTTCTGGATCTTCATCAAATCTATTTTGTTAAACTGGCTCTAACAGAAAGAAAACCTTTGTTCTCTTTTCCAAACAGTCCCAGTCCCCTGGAATTTCTTCCACTGATTAGAATTACTGCACAATTTCAGTTCATCAAGACACACATTCAGTGGGTAAGCCAATTATGCTTTATTCACAGTCCTTTAAAAACCTTAAAATGTAGCAGTCCAGAAGGAGTTACTCAACAAACACATTTTGGTGTTGTAACTTTGCATGTTATCCATGTTGCACATATTAATATAAGGAAATAAATTTGCAGTATGCTGTATTAAAAGCATATTTCTAGGAAATTATTTACTCAAGTAAGTCTAAATTCAGTAGAGATAATTTTTTCATGCTATCAAAAAAAAAGAACAGTATCTTTATCAGGTGAAGGTAGTCTAAGAAAAGAACCCCAAATGACATGTCCTAAAAATTAAGTTATTTTTTACTATACTTACAGATATTGTTGTGTGCCTACAACATTAAATTCTAATGAGCTGTTGACAATTACTCCCAAGCAATTAAAATCATGCAACGGTTTGGGTTGGAAGGGACCTTAAAGATCACCTAGTTCTACCCCCACTGCCATGGGCAGGAATTCTATCCAGTATATCAGATTTCCCTGTTTTTTTGGTGCAGCCCATGACAGGCTTGGCTTTCTGGGCTGCAGATGCAAACTGCCAGGTCACGTCCAACATTTTATCCACCAACACCCCCAAGTCCTTCTCCTCAGGGCTGCTCTCAATCCATTCTCTGCCCAGCCTGTGTTTGTGCTTGGAATTGCTCTGACCCAGGTGCAGGACCTTCTCTTGGCCTCGTTGAACTCCACAAGGCTCGCAGAGTCCCACCTCTTCAGCCTGTCCAGGTCCCTCTGGATGACATCCCTTTCCTCCTGCGTGTCAACTGCACCCCACCCAGCCTGGTGTCATCCATGAAATTGCTGAGGATACTCAATCCCACTGTCCATGTCATTGAAAAAGATGTTAAACTGCAGTGGTTGTCCTTTAATGAGTCAATCTCTTACTCGTGGCATTTTTTAATTTAAATGGTTACCTCCATAATTGCACAGCATCCTGTTGTGTTGGATATACCATGATTTTGATAGAAAGAATAGTGGTATAAGGCCATTTAGGTGCAAAAATCCCTGGATCAAGAGCTGGGAACTCAATAGAACTCTCTTTTCTAAGTATCTCATACAACTTAGCCCAAAAATTTAGGAAGTTACAGTGGAGTTTATCACACTTATCTCTGAGGTTTTCAGTATCTGTGCATTTGTCTGAGTATCTCTTAAGCTCCTTATGGTCAAATTAGAGAAGCAAATGTCATGAGGTGGTTATGTCTACCTTTAATATTTACTGGTGAATAAGGTAAAAAAGGTTGATGGAAGTTTCTTGCTCTGGGTAAAGGTCTGAGGCCCAGAGGCAGGTTGTTTATCTGCAGATTCTGTCTAACTAATCAATGTCGAATAGTTCTTTCTAATGAACATGGAAATGTGTTGCAGTAGAAATGCATAATGAGATTATGTCACATGGGACTAGGAGAAGATGAATTTCATACTTCTGAATGTACTTTATTTTTTCTAATTTGTTTGGTAGGTTTCCTTCCAAATGAATTCCCTAAGGTAACAACAGGAATCTCCACCTGAATTTTTTACTTACCGTATGAATTCAAAACACAGGTTCGGTGTTTTAATCATTGCAGAGTTTTTCAGTATTTTTATATTCTTATAAAACACTGTACAGATTATAAAGATTCAAATAGAGATGGAGGATCCATTTAAATTTTATTTTATTTGCTATCTCCATAGAGCTACCATAAATTCCAGATGATGGCTTCAAACAAGTGTGGGAATTCTGAGGTTACCAACAGTGTTGAATTACCTTTTTTTTTTTTTTCTTGTTTTAGACCTTCATTTTTCTGCTGTCTCATCTTTTCAGCATACACTATTTATAAAACAAAGATCTTTCAATTTGAATATGTACACTACTGAGCTCAAAGAAATGAAGACATGTCCAGCAACTCTGTATTTCTCACTGCAAATTAATTCAGCAGATGTTCTTATTTTTCCTAGATTGAACAGTTCCTGGGAGTAAACAAGAAAGAGACTGTCCTATTTAAATCTTTTCATGTTGAAAATAAGTTTACTGCTGGCTTTTTTTTTTTTTTTTTTCCACTTAGTAACACATCAGAACTGGATAGTGTTTCTAAAACAGGCAGACAAGCATGGCAATCAGAGAACAGTATAATTTTGGACTTACAGGTATGAAACTCTACATTATTTAATGCAGGCATGACAATGTGGTGTAGGCTATGCAGTCCTGTGTTCAAGAGGGGATAATACACAATGCACTCCATAGGTGTAATTAATGATGAGCCTCTTGGAAAATGTCTACACTGAAACACCATGAGTTTCAGAGTTAATGAAATACTACCTACTGATTCTAGCCTTATTTTAAGCCAAGGTCTGAATCTCCTTTAAAATTTGGATTTTTTCCCAAAACACCTGCATAGATCTGCATCACATCATCTTATAAAGATGAAGCAACTAAAAGAGAACAGCTGAGTGTCCTTTGCATAATAGAGAATGTCCTTTGGTTATTGCATCGCAGGAGGTTGTTTAGTTTCTGTACATGTTCTAAGGGATTAAATGCCAACAGGGAATTTAAAATTACCATTAAAAAAATTTTGTTAACTCTCATTGTCTCACTCTCTGTGAGATGTGTTTTTGGGATGGGAAAAAACCTGAGGTGAAAACAAACAAAAGTAGTCATGTTAAAACACAGAAATACTGATCCTGGATTTATTCAACAGGGTTTTTTTACCTTTTGTACTGTAGAACATAACTCTGCCTCTGAAGTGGTAATATCAGAAAGTTACTGTCTGTATGCATTTTTGTTAGTGGTCTCTGTGTATATAAATAGTTTTGGATGTAGAAATAGCTACTGGCAAACACCTAGCAGGAGAGAGGTACATGCCAAGAAGCTTGTGTTTGGAAGTTTCCCAAGGACTGGCAGTCCTTGCAACTACGACTCCTGTTTAATCTGCAAGAACTGACAAAATCAGCACACCAAGAGCCTGCTAAATCTGTACAAGGCCACAGCTGGGTTATGGAGCTCAAACTGCACCCAAAGGGGAGCCAGTTGTGGGTGAAGGCTATAGGGATTCATGGACAAGCGCAGGAACGACGAGTGCTGCAGGACATTTTCTAAACGGTGAACAAGTAGCTGCTGGCAAATCAGCACAACTTCCCCTTTCTGAGAGGGCAATTGCTATTGTCAAATCATAGCTGAGATTGCTGAGATTGCACTTGAGCTGCGCTCCAAATGGATAACTGCAAGTAAACATGTGTGCATGTGTTTAAGCACCACGAACAAGTAAGCAGATGTGTTGTGTGACTATCTATCTATCTGTTATTAATTACAGTTCTGCTCTATTAATACTGCCTCAGTGAAGAAAAAGTTTAGGTTCCCAAATGAGGAAAAGGAAATTTACAGCAATCTCCTTCACACCAAAGACAGGCAAGAGATAGTAGAACAAATGTATAAGGCACTGTGCAGGATGACAGGAATTGGGTTCTACAGGCAAAGCTCCCTGTTAGCCACGTATGCAAGTAGTTGATAGAAAACTTTAAATCAGAAAAGTCTGTAGCTTAATATATGTCACTTTGTGGGATGATCTGGGTTGAAAACCCTAAAAAAGAAAGCACAAGCAAGCTTCTTATGGTCTGCCTTTCTCTTGGATAGGGACAAGCTAGGAATGGCTGGCACAGAAATTATTTTTGTTTGCCCAGATCCAGAATAATATGCAGATTTGTGAACTAGGACTTAATCTGCCACACCAAAGGTATTCCCTGAATATGACATTATATGTATACATGTGTTCTTTGATCACAGTGTTGATTCAAGAACTTTTTTCCCATCATAATTGTCCATAATCTCATCCTTTTGATGAAAGGAGTTGTGGGTGGTAAATGGAAAAACAGATTTATGTTAATGGTAAAAAATCCAGGGCCTCTCCATCTACAAAAGTTCAGTGGTCCCGATAAGGAGATGAGAATTAAATCACAGAATCATAGAATTGTTGAGGCTGGAAAAAGCCTCTAAAATAATCAATCCCAAGCACTATGTGAATCTTGACTGTAATGTGTTACTGATGAATGATGTCCTAAGGCCCTGGGTAACACAAACAGCAGAACACCAGCAATAAAATAAACTTTACAATTTTGGAAGTTCTTTTGTTGACTCTTTCTGCTGTTTTGCAGGTATTACTTATAATAGAAAAATATTATTTGTTAGAAGCCTGGGTTTGTTGGGTTTGTTTTGTTTTGTTTTGTTTTGGTTTTTTTTTGTGGCAAGCTGATCTGGGAGTGATAGTCTGATAGAAAGCTTGTCCAAGGGTAGCAATAAATGACAAGCCAGAGCTTTTGACACGCTCAGTGGAAACCCAAGATACAATTCATAACTGGAGAAGCTGCTGTGCACAGTTTGATGCTTACATGACCCAACGATGACTCAGACTCAGTCAGTAATGGAGGTTGGCAGAGTTTGGAAGATGGGGACAGGAATTCAGTGTAATAGGATGTGCTGACAGCAGCTTGCAGCAAAATTAAATGCCCAGGTGCCTGCAGTGATATCATCCAAGAAGCACAGTTCAAAGGCAGAAGCTAATCTCAACAACATCCAGATCTAGACTGGTACAGTCACTTGGTAGTGCCATTGGTGTTTGGCTCAAGGCTGTTTGCTGTTCACTGGAAGGAATTCAGCATCTGTTAGAATGATCTTCAGCATTTAACTGGTAGAAAAATGCCTCAGCTGCTAGAAGAATGAAACTTCTCAAAGCATGTTGTTATGAATCAGGATCGTTTCAGCACTAGCTGGGCATTTAGAGTTCTCTGGTGTGTGCATTATTGGCATCATTATTGTGATTATCAGTGTCTGCTTGGCTTGTTTATTTGAGGACATAAATCTGTGTGTTTATGCTGAATACTCACTGAGCATACAGGAATATATCAATGCACAAATTTTGGCCAATCATTTTTATAAGGTTAAAAGACCATTTCAAAATAACTGATTCATGTCACCAAGCCATAATTAAAAATAAATTTAAAAAAAGCCAATTTCCTGTAATTAGAAATATCCAGTGGTCAGAATCTTCCCAAAATACGAAGTATATCTTTTAGCCAGATTTTTATACTATTTCCATGTGTCTGAGGATTGACTGTGACTTAGAGGCAGGATGACTTACACAGGGTTCACTCCATGGTTTCCATCCCCAGGTGCCTGTTCCACAGCAGGAGCAGCTTGGTTGCTCATGTTGCAGACTGATTCACTGCATGTTACAACTGCTGCAGTAAGAAAATCAATGCCATGTTGGCTTTTGTCAGTTTGTACAGTACAGAAGTGGAGGTGTTACTTCACAAGCAGCTCAGAAGCCCCCACAATGAAGTAGAACTATGTGAGAAAAGGTTTGGATACATAGTTGGGTGACCCATGTTGCTTAGCTGTGATCAGTCAGGTGGACGTTGAATAGAATTTCCTACAAGAGCATGATGTCCAAATCTATTTTCAGTCTCTATTCTCAAAAAAAACACCTAAGAAAAAACCCAGTGCCACCACTACCAAAAATAAAGTACCCCCTACTCCTTTTCAATAATCATTAATTGATCATTTTGTCCTTAAGATGGTAATTAATAATTTAAAGCTGATATCTTAGACTACGAAGAATTCTTAACCCTTCAGTTTTTGAGTTCTACTGAAGTTGTTTGTTTGTGGTCCTCTTGGAAAGAAGACTGGGGAGAGAAAACAAGTTATTAAATAATGTATCTAGTATTCTAGACCTTGGTCTCACTTGGTAGATTTGGGTAAAAATGTCACCAAACTAAATTCCTGCTGTATTTCTTAGTCTCTCTTGGTTGTAAGTCACCAAATTTTGGGAAGCAGAAGCTCATTCTTGCACAGTCTCACTTCTTACCAGTCTAAAATGAACAGGTAATTTGGCTCTTTCAGGTGCAGAACTGAAGGGATTTAGGAGGAGGAAAGTAAAAGGATTAAGTTCCTAATGGCTAAAAAAATACAGAGTATACTGTTGTCATGACCTGAACGGTTACTCGGTCTATGGGTGTGGAGAGATTGTGATGATGGGTTTGTAGGATTGGGTAGTGCATGTGAACAAGGAGGCTTTTATCCTCTAAATTCCTGCAGTTTATTAAAAATTACCAGAAATAGCACAAAAAATCACCACAAGCAAGTATAAACATAATTAATAAAGTAGATAAATATCTCTTTCTCAAGCTGTCAGCAATCAATTATACACTAGTATGGCAATAACCAGTTGCAGAGACAATATTTTTTCAAACTAGATTACCTTTATGGCTGCTTACATTCACTGCTGCATAAAAAGCAAGTGTAACTATGTAAAGGAACCCACAGAACTTCCAATAAAATTTTATTTCTAAAATGGAGGAGAATAAGAAAGGTCGAAGAGGAAATTTTTCTGAATGTAAGCATCCTATAGCTGCAGTTAATGCAGTCTTTTAAGAAACATTTAAATTTTTTGATGATGCAAATCAAGTGGGGTTTTTTTCTGAAAATGCTGACAGCTGACCTGTCCATCAAAAGGACATAAACTGCGAGAGCAACATTTCTGACAGGATCTCTGAAGTGGATATTAAAGAATATTGACAGTTCAGGGGTGGTTTAACATGATCACCCCCAAAAATTTAATTGAATATTATGTGGAAGAGGTTTCTTCATTGTTCTTTTTATTAATCTTAGATTTCTTTTGACACTTTTCTGTTCATAACCCTGAGGACAGCATATCAGTGTTCAAATCACCAGCACTAATTCAACATTTAAAAAGATAATCAGGGTTGGTAAGGAAAAAGAAAAATGACACCAAATAACATTTACAGCATTATTTTTCACAATATCAAACATTAACAATAATTATCTTTCTGATTTTTACGTGTTCCTGTGTGCAAAAGACAAGTCAACGATTCTGCAAACTACCCAGTCTCCTAGATTAGGAAAAATTATAGTAATGGACGATCTGCTCTTGAAGGCTTTAAGAAGGCTCTTGTTACCTTCTTAAAGTCAAATAAGAAATTGGAGGACCTGAGAGCAAAGCTACACCCAAAACCGTGCCCTCAGAGATGTAATGGCCAAGAAAAAAACAGTGAGAATGAGGGAAAGCTACTAAAATTTTTGATCCTTTGAAGTCAAAAAAAGTTTTATCATGCAACTGACTGCACCTTAATCCAGAAATTCAGTTTCTAAAATTTTATATTTCACTGAAAACACAAAACCAGATCCATCTATCAGTTTCCTTTACTACAGACAGGGGATTGGCAGTGTGTTCAGAATGAACACATAATTTTCCATTTGCTACATTTCCTGTACTGAGATTTTATTTTGGTATTCTTTATATGTGAGGTATTTGTACATGTAAACTGTAGACATAAAAAAAAGGGTAGCAAGTGTAGACAAATAAGAAGAAAGATAAGACAGGGAAACACAGCAACAACTGATATTATCAGTTCCTGATTGTGATGGTAGGATCTGAATAACAGATAACGCAGTGGCCCAGAGTGATGTAAGAGGTGCTCCAGGCCAACATGATATCTAGAGGATACACTGCGCAAGAACATTAAAATAGAGAGCTCTGACTATCCCACAGTGTCTTCGAGGCCTTTTGGACTATCCTTTAAACTTCCTGTCATTAATTAGTTAAACATACTCATTGCACTCATATTTTGCATTCCAAAACAGATGTATGCCTGCCTGAACTTATATACTTATCTACAACAAAACAACCTGAAAATATCTTTCTTGCTTTCTGTGAAACAATTTAGTTGGTAAATAGTGACTACCAAGAAGGGAGATAAACAGAAATAAATGGAAAGTTCAGTTGAGGTTAAATGATACTGTGATTTTGGTCAAGTAATACATTATTTGGATTATCTGGTAACAGGCTTTTGATTCAAAAAAAGATATTTTATACATGAAAAGCAGCATTTAGCTAAAGCTCAGGCACCAAACTGACAAATATAAGGTGCTGTCTCTACTCTGTTGTTTAGATTATATATCTGCCTTCTCTGAGTGTTCAAATTTCTATTACTATTAGATGTGGTTTTGTGTCCTAGAAGTTGCCTTTTGTATTCTTAAATTTCCTCTATCTCTGTAAAATCAAGATTTGGTCCTCTTTGGATTTGTACTCTCACTGCACTTAGATTATTTCCAAATTGATGGGCAATTCTTTGTAACTCCTCAAGTATGACAGCAAAACCCTGTCAGCAGAAATGATGTAATATTCCCAATGTGCATATTTGCCATTGGGATAAATCCCTGAGAGGCTTTATTCTATCCCATAGCTCAGTCTCCTTTAAACAGGAGATTGAACTAAAAACTACCTCAGGTCTTTTCAGCCCAAGTTACTTCATAGTCACAAGAGTTCCTGCGTCTGTGTTCAGACAACTGTTCGAAATGGTTTAAAATAAAGTACCTACAGGAATAAGAAAAAAGCGTCCACAGACAACAGATTAAATTTCCAGGTTAATTATTTGCCTGTGTTACGGAAACTCACATTCAGATCATGTAACTATTGCAGGAGGATGTGCATAGCCATAGCCTACCTGAAATAATATCTGCCCGTGTTCACCTGAGACACGCAACACACAGACCTGTTCTGGGGACAGGAACTTACCCATTTTTCTCAAGGATATATAATTTAAAATTGACAGCACCCATATTCTATATAAAAACTTTTTTGTCCTTGCAACAGAAGTGGCATTTGCAACACACTCAACACTGATCAAAACTTTCCTTTGTGACTATAAGCCTCTTCCCAAACTGTATCCATAAAAGAAAAAGTCTTTTTGGGTATGATGTGGTGATACCCTTTACATGCTGTTACCATCCCATTTTAGGCCTCCATAGGAAGTCAGTTTACTTATTCTGCAATATTCCCATTGGGAAACAAGGGTATTACTTAGCTAACCTATTTTTAAAGCACATCTACCCTTTCTGTCTCCTTTGCAGACACAGCTGCACAAACAAGTCCAACAATGTCAGAAGAACTAACATTTAATAGTTAAAAATATTAATTACAGTGTCCCATAATTTTAATCTAACACAAATTTTAGAGTCTCAAGCAAAGCAAAAGAAGTTTTAGACAATCATAAGCTCTGGGAGAAGAATATGAAAAGGAAGAATATGAACAGCTTCCTGATCAAACTGCTAAGTCACAGGGTAAAGGTCTGATGGCAAATATTTGTGGTGAAAGTGAAAGTAACACAGATCATTAAGCTGATCGGACAAAATTAGCATCCACAAGATTATTTTATAGAAAAATCAACTTGAGTGTCTTCTTGATACTCTAAAGCAGCAATCCAGGGACAGACACTGGTTTACGAGACCCTCTGCATGGTCTATAGCTGCCTTCACTACTGAATTCTATCTTTACCAGCGAAAGAGGAGGAAGAGGACTTGGCTGGCTTTGGTTATGTGTTATTTGGGTCCTGTGTGTGTGTGTGCTGTTGAAAGCAGCATCTTGCCCATGGCAGCCAGTGAGAATGGTCACGTCAGCATGCTCTGTGTGTGTGTTTGTGTGTTTGTCTCTGGAACTCGTGCTCAGCTCCGTTTCTGGTTGGACCTGCAAATGGGAAAGCAGCAGCTCTGCCTGGGAGAGGTCCCAGGTCCCTGGGGAGCTGGGCTGGGCTCCAGCATCCAGGCAGGAGGAACCTGGGCTAAAGGAGGTGGCCACTCTTCTTATTCCCACTGGGCTAAAGAGCTAAACAAAACAACCAAAAAACGGTGTAAATTCAAAGCTGAATAATTAAGATTCCTGTGGCTGTTTGACAGTCATATGGAGTGTTGTGATGCTGGTTTAGTGTTATAAATGCAGGAATGGGAAGTTATGAGTTCACACATACTCTGTCTGGCACACCTTTCCACACTGCTCAAGAATATTGACTGCACAGAACTACTTTTCAGCTCTTTTCCTCAAGTTTCCGAGAGACATCACTCTTTTCAGATAAAATGCTCTCTAAAATAATCTGTAATACTTGCACTCAACTGACAGGAAGGGTGGTAAGAGGCAGTAAATGTGACTGTGAAAGAAAGAAAATGGCCACTGATTTTTTTAGGGATGTTTTCTTTTTTTATCTTGGGACTATTTTCTTCATGTATTTTTTCCTTCTTTTATGGAAGAAGATAAATAACATCCATGTAAGGATTTCCAGCAATATCTTGCAATGGTGTTTCCAAATCAATTGTAGTACAACACCTTAAGAAGAGGAATTTGGAAAATTTTCTTCTACATTTATGTGTGAGCTAGACCCCAAAACCCCAGGACATACCTTTAATACATATAGGAGAGAGATGGGTTGATCTGATTAATTCATCATAAAAATTTCAGATTTGCAATGGATGAGGGTGAATTTTTGTCATCTTCATTCCTACTTAATAACTCCAATATTTTCCCTTAGGTCAGCAGTATGGAAGGCAGGAATGCTCTGATTTATCTCAAAAATAAAGTAATGAGAGAATCAAAAGAAGGCAGTGGAGAAATCGAACACAATCCTCTGTTTGAGGGACAACTATGATATTTCTTCCAAGATTTTGAGTTAGAACTAGAGACAATAAAAATGCTATTTTATTTGGGGCATTGCTCTGGTTTCTCCACCTGTCCAGTGTACCTACAAGTCTAGTTAGGGGCTACAGTGGGCATAGAAAACAGCCAATGCACTAAGGGCTGTACAAGCTATAGAATGTCTTATAAACATTTTAAAATTATTTTATCTACTAGAAATCAATATTTTTTTTTTTATTTTAAAATAGTAATGTTTATATTTAGATAACTTGGTCTTTGTTATATCCTTTTCTTAGCTGATGTGACTGAAGAGGGAGGAAGTAAACCTGAACTTCCTGACAGACTTTCTCCTGTACACAGTTTTTTCTTCCAGTGTATTCTGTAAAACAGTGCCTCTTCTGAGACCAAATCCATTAAATATTTTTCTTTCAAAAAACAACTGAAAATCAAACCCCCAAGATCATTACACGTCCTGTGTTGCCTGGGTTCCATCCCAGAATGTCTGTAAGTAATGGACATCAGAGTCCTTGAAAATGGTTATTTGCCATGAGTGACTGACAGTTTGACCTTTCACTTCAAAATTGCCTGTCTCTTCTTACCGTACAGCCATGAATGTCACTCTCCACGTCATTTCAGTCTCTCATTATGACTAGTGAGGGGCATACTTGTAAACAGCTTTCTGGGTTTCCATTCCATTCACTCTGAGGTATTTAACACGGCTAATTCATTTCTGAACCTGTTGTGGTTTAAAAAAAAATAAAAATAAAAAATACTCTGTCTTTTTTCCCTTTAGAATCTTAATTTAATCTTTAATCTTCCCCTTAGAATCTTAAGTTTTGATGGCTCAGATATTCAGTTCAAAATATTTTTGCGAACTGTGACCTCTGCTCCCTAATTTAAACACAACTTTCTCGGCAGTAATCTAAACTTGAATTGCCTTTAGTGAGAAAATTCTTTCCAAGAACAAAATTATAAAGAGATGTGAATATTATTTCACATCATCTCGTTTTCTGAGGCATTTGGTGTGAAGTCCTGTGTGCTCTCCCAGTGTAAATGCTGTTGTTGAATTGAATGTTTCAATACGCACTGAAGCAAGAACAGAAATATTCAAATCTGGCCACTAGGACTGAGCACCATTTTTGTTCTCCTTTTGAATATTTTCTGCAACTTAAAAATTGAAATGATACCATGGCTTCATCCCACCACAGCAGTCCTCAATTAGTCAATGGCTGGTGAATCTGATTATGAAATGTGGTTAAAAACTCCTGTTAGGGAAAATAACAGGTAGATTGAAACTTCTATACTGAGGATGAGCCCTTCCCTGATACCTCAGCTTTGGGCTGTTGAATGAAAGGAGGATGCTGTTAGTGTCACCAAATTTCAGTCTTCTACTTTTTTGTTCCATTATTTAAATTACACCTCAAATGGAAATAATGCATTATATTATTCTTGTCCTTGTTGTTAAATTTGACAGAAAAAAAATCTACTTCTGTCCACAAGGTTTTTGTGTCATTTAACTGCTGGAATAAAATAATTCTGGAAATTAGCACCACCAACAAAACACCAAGAAAAGAAGATGTAGCATAACATAATGCAATTTGTTCCAAGCCTTAAGTAAGGCTCAACTGAATAGCACAGGACAGCCAGTGCATCGATCTTTCTGATCTCCATTAAAATAGGGGGAAATATTCCAGAGTTATTGACTTTAAACTACTTGCAGCTGCACAGGCTCTGTGTGCCATACAGTAAATGCTGAGGTTAACACATAAACAGAATTTGATATTCAAGGTGATGGTTTTTCAGAGACATTTGGATTGTGCAGTATAACCTCATTTACACTGACATCCTTGAAAGAGTGCTCACAGAATATTTGTTCATCCAAGTGATTTAACTCAGATGCATGTGCATCCCAGCTGTAGTATCTGACTACCAAAGAAACTGCAAAGATACAGATCAATGTGCTTAATAAAGATATCCCTGTAGGATAAAGTGTTCCTTGAATCCACATTTTTTCATATTTTTTTTTAAACTTGAGTAGTAAAGCGCAAATTTACTACAAAAGCCAGATCTCCTTTTAAAAAAATGCATAAAGCTACCTGTGGAAAGAAGTGATGCTTTGAGTTTTCATTTAAAATTTGATATATTGATAAATACAATAAGCTGAATGAAACTGTTTTGGACACATTCCACAACAGACATGTAATCAGTGGTGATTTTTTTGAGAGCCGAGTCTTTTTTTTTCAGTGCTTCAAATCTAATGTGAGGAGCAGACTTGAAAGGGTTGGTTCTGTAATGAGTACATTTAGTATTTACCTTATTTGCTTCCTAGAAACATCAAAGATGTCCAAGTATTTTACTCAAGCATGAGGGAATGATTCAGAAATGAGCTTAAAATCATTCCAATATCTACTCACATCTATTTCCCTATGTAAGAGCTTCATAGGCATTAGAAAGATAATGTTTTATATCGTATTTTCTCACAAACTGTGGTGCTATAAGATTTTATAACACAGTATGTGTCACATGATCATTTCTATTACTTAACGTCATGAAATAAATGACACTCTGGATTGAAACACTGTTTTGTAGAAAATCTTTTAAATCATGGTTTTAAAATGAGTTCACTTAAGGTCTTTTCCTTTAGTCAGGACAACTTTTTTTTTTTTTTTTTAATCTGGCAAGGAATGAAGATGCAGTGTTGAATTTAAAAAGCCCCCTGGAAATGGAGAGAAGGCACAGGGAGACCATTCATAGAGTAAAAGTGGCCATGTCCTGGGGAGTGGAGTTCACAGGAGACAGCAATGAGGATGATGTCACCTTGAGGGCAATGCTTCTGAGGTGCATCAGACACAGGGATGGGCATCTCTGCCAGGACAGCTCCTGACAGAAGACACCAATCTGTTAATCTGTGCTCTGTCTCTACAGAGCCCAGAATCAAGCTGACATAAATGAAATGCCTAATTCATGCAAGGTCACATCATAAGGACTCTGACAGGCCACACAGCTATGGCAAGGACGAGTCTGGATTAGAGTGGAAGCTGCTGTCTCTCAGTTTGCAGAACAGGACCAAGATCTGGTCTCTGGCCCTGAGAACCAATTGCAAAGCACAGGTCAAAGGCAAGATAAACCTTGTTTTTCACAGCTCCATCCATCTTCTGGGAGCAGTTTCTTCCCAAGCTGCCTCCTAACTGTGCCCAGGCATGGACTGTGAGAATGCAAGGGTCCTCTCTGGGGGCCTGAGGGACCAAACAAGCAGGGCTAATCCCCTTACCAGAGAGTTCTATCTGCCTTATCTGCTCTGTGCTGTTACTGAGGTACGAAGTAACCATGCTCCTGGATTTACCCCATGTGGGCAAATTGCCCAGCTTCTCATTTCTACAGGTAATGTAAAGGTGACAGGATATTGCCACAGCCTCCAATCAAGCAGAAGAGAAGAATTGAGTCCCTTATGCATATGGCAATTGGCTATTCCCAGCACAGGTCACACAGACTTGCATTGCTTTGCAAACTCTGATGCCTTGCAATTAAGAAAACACAGAAAATGAAAGGGAAGGACAGAAATATCTAGTTCTTTGTAGTGATTCAACAGAGATGTGAAAAGTCTTCTGGAACAATCGATCATCCAACATGGTGCCAAGAAAATTATTCACTCCTGTATGTTGAAGGCATATTTGTTAGATTACATGATATCACCTTATTTTTAGGACCTTCACGTTGCTATAATTTTTCCATATAATTTTGCCTCTGTTCTACTTTCTGTTTCCTCATTATTTTCCTGTGTTCTTGTATAATTTTTTCTGTCTGTGTTCTCTCCTAGTTTCCATTTTCAGAGCCTGTCCTAGACAGGTCACAAAACTCAGACACATAATCCTCTGGTATCTGAGCAAGGTCAAAATTAAGCAACATAAATTTCCTGTGATTAGAATTCGTTTCCTTTGCTTTAGGCCAGACCTCTTGAGGGCAATCAAAACCATTAAAATGAATTGATGCAAAATTAATACTATGGAAAAGGATTTTTTTTTTTTTTACTCACGAAAGTCTTTATTTTGAAACTCCCCACTGCCTTCTATCAACCTTTTGCATCCTTCTCATGAATTAGAGCATTTGTAAAGAATCAGCAATGATTTTTTAATTCATTGATACACAGGGGGTTGACTTAGTTCTATTCTTGTTAAATAGTTATTTTCTCTGTCCAAGGAAATGAGTGAGACTCATTTCACTCCTGGAGTGAAAATAGTGCACAAGAGTATCAGAATGAGGTCCCCCTAGAAGTTCTAAATCCCAAATAGCCCCCCTAAATCAAGAACAACAATTTGAAAGCATTGCTCAATGCCTACCATTTTCCTAACACGGATCTTCTGATCCCTTTTGACCAAGTAAGATGCAGGGCTCTAAACTAGCAGAAGACTTGTCAGTGAGAGGGACACTGCTGTGAAGTGCTGTGTCACCCCTGTGTTTGCTGCCTTCTTTCAGCCTCTGCATTTTCTCTTGTTGCTGTGTCCCGCTGTGTCATATTTTGTCTTTAAACATTATTACACTAATCCTGCTACTTACATGCTGGTACAGTCATGTCGAGTCCTGTTGAATCCCATGGGACCACATTCCTCATGTTAACTAATGGGGATTTTGATTAAAAACTATACGGGAATTAACCATTGCATTTCATGGAGTCTAAATCTCTTCTCACTAGGCAAGAAGGATGACCTCAGGACTGCATACAGACATGCATATGCCCCAATATTTGCTGGAGGACACCCAACTGGAAAGCAGCTTGGCAGAAAAGAACCTGGGGCTCTGCTAGACACCAAGCTGGACCTGAGCCAGCAAAGTGCCCTTGCTGCAAAGGAGGTAAGTGGAATCCTCTTCTGCATCAGAAAAAGTGTTGCCAGAAGCCTGAGGGAGGGGATCTCTCTCCTTTTTTAAGAGCTGGTGAGGCCACATGGAGTGCTTCACATGAGGCTTAAAGGACCAAGTGCAAGGTGCTGCACCTGGGTCAGGGCAACCCCTGGTATCCATCCAGGATGGGGGATGAACAGATCAGAGCAGCCCTGCCCAGAAGGACTTGGGAGTGCTGGTGGGTGAGAGGCTGGACGTGAGCTGACAATATTCACTTGCAGCCTGAAAAGCCAAATGTGTCCTGGGCTGCACCAAAAGTCATGTGGGCAGCAGGTCAAGGGAGGGGACTCTGCCCCTCTACTCTGCTCTTGTGAGACTCCACCTGCAGTGCTGCATCCAGCTCTGGGGTCCCCAACAGAGGAAGGACATGAACCTATTGGAGCGAGTCCAGAGGAGGCCACCAAGATGATTAGAAGATTGGCGAACCTCTCCTATGAGGAAAGGCTGAAGGAATTGGGATTATTGAGCCCTCAGTACTTGAAGGGAGACTACAGGAAAGATGGAGAGGGACTATTTACCAGGTCTTGAAGTGACAGGACAAGGGGGAATGCTTCAGCCTGAAAAAAAGTAGGTTTACATTAGATAACAGGAAGAAATTCTTTATTGTGATGGTGGTGAGGCACAGGTTACCAAGAGAAGCTGTGGATGCCCCATTCCTGGAACTGTTAAAGTCCAGGCTGCCT
>VXAD01006096.1:364669-566098 GCA_013399195.1 Dicrurus megarhynchus
GGAAGGAAGGAAGGAAGGAAGGAAGGAAGGAAGGAAGGAAGGAAGGAAGGAAGGAATGTAAATGCATGTTCATTTCACCACAGGAAGAAAAACTGAAATGAAAAGGTAAAAAATGTTGTTAAAGATCTCCATGAAATGGAAATTCTGTTCTTGAAAATCCCCCATGTCTTTAGTAAATTTTGTTTTACTGTTTCGATTTAAAAGATTTCTTGGTAAAACCTTCAGGCTGGAAGCTGGAGAAACCCATTTGGGGTCCAAAGTAAATTCTGGATAAACCAGAGATTTCTCGGGCAGCAGCTTCCCTTCCTCATTGGAAATGCTATGATATAAGTGATTTGACTTCTGATTCCAATTAGTTTGAAGGGAAATGTTTGATATATTTCACAAGACGTGGGAGTATTTTTAGATCAGAAAGTTCCACTGTGGCAGCTGCCAGCACCTTTTGACAAAAAATTGATAATATTTTGACATCTGTCATCTAGACAGACAGGCAGCTGCAGTATCCAAACACAATTTTGAGCTGATGTGACACTTGCAGATAAGGGCATCAACAATGATTTGTGAGTTGATTCATATTCACTGAAACTATGACTGTTCCAGAGATCTGTTGACATGAAGAGATCTTTTCCCCCCTGTTACAAAACACTCTGTTTTCTTTCCAAATTAATGCATTATCCTAAACTTCTTTAGGCAGCAGAACCAGAAAATTCAGTAGATATGTTTAATGTGCAAGGAGAATATATTCTGCCAGAGTGACAGCCCAAGAGAGGCAAGGCTGACACAGCTCCACATGGCCAGGTCCAAGCAGGAGTGAGGCTGATTGTGCACTGCCATGGGCACAGGTGAACAGAGCACACCTGCACACCTCCTATGCACAAACATAAACACAGAACACCCACGTGAACATATGGCACCAAACCCCTCTCTGGATGAGCAGGATGGAGGCCCACTACAGGACAATTTAGTCTCAATCCATACAAGGTGGATCCCTCCAGTGGTGGAGCTCAGATATTCAGCTTTCCCAGTAGCTGCCCCTGGGTCCCAGCCTCTCCAGTAGCTGGCACCTGGATGTACAAAAAACACCAGGGAGAGTAGCTGGACAGGGTGCCCCTTCCTCTGAGTCCCTAAATTGTGTTCCCACCTGTGATTGTGCACATAGGACTTGGGTGGGCTGTTGGTTCCTGGGATGGGTCTGGGAAAAGGTGGGGCATGGACTGCCTGTAGTGAGGTGGGGGTTGGCCTCTTCTCCCAGGTGACAAGTTACAGGACAAGAGGAAATAACCTCAAGTTACATCAGGGGAGGCATAGATAAGATATTAGGGATTTTTTTTCATTAAAAGAGTTCTAAAACATTGGAAGAGATTGCCCAGGGAAGTGGCAGAGTCACCATCCCTGGAAGCATTCAAAAACCTCGTGGATGTGGCGTTTGAGGATGTGGTTTAATGGCGAACGTGGTGGTGCTGCTGGGTTGAGGGTTGGAGTCAACGATCTAAAATGTCTTTTCCAACTTTAACGATTCTATGATCCTGTGATATTCAGTCTCTGTCCTCCATATCCTGGATCTCACCAAGGCTGAGGTGATCTCGTTTTTTATACCATATCTATAAGGCTCTCATATGACTTACATTTATGCCATATTTCATACATACACGACTTTTATAGGGGCCATGAGAAGCATGCAGGAAGAAAGGTTTTTAAAGGGCAGTGACATCTTAAAGAAGTCACAGAATGTTTTCTTCTATAGCTGTAATTCAACATTATTAATGGGATTTTTTTTTCCCCTGCTATTTGTAGCATATTTTTTTTCTTTGCAAAAATATATGACAGGCTTTACGTGAGGAAATTTGACAGCCTAAGATATGCCAGAGGCAGGTATCACTACTAGGAAGAGCATAATTTTGGAAATTTGAATATATTAGACAAGCCAGAGTAGTCAAAAAAGAAAAGATACAGAGATGGAATGGGGAGAGAGTTTCAGGATGCAGTGTGGGAGATGGCCTTAGAAACATTAGGGGAAGGGAAGAGCAGGACACTCTCACAGCCGTGTGCCAGCTCATCTTCTCTCCCATTAATCACTAACATGAGTTGGCATGAGTCTCACAATCAGACTGCTGTTGTCTTCAGATCTTCTACAGTCTCCTGACTTGCTTGTTACTGTTCACCTCTCTTTCAGCTCACACTTTCCTTCCAGCATGTTTTATGAGTCACAGACCTGACTGCAACAGCAACTGGATGTGAGGAGGGAGAGCTGGGCAGAGGAGCTATATAAATTATGTGTTTATCTCTGAATTTCTTTGACTCAAGAAATTAAGGGCACATAGGATGATCATAAACAAATTGTAGGATTTGGCAGAGGTCATAGTTGCCTTCATTCAGCTTGCTGCCTGTTGGATCAGGCAGGACAGCTCAGAAACAGTGAGAAACGGGGATAGTTCAGTTCTGCTTAAGGGAGACCACCCCCTTCAGTTGCTGTATTTGCATCCCCACTTCATGTTTCTCTATCTTTCAGCAGATCTCATCCTCCTAGCCCCAGTTTCAGAAGTTATCCTTTTCCACAACTGACACTTAAGAAAACTTCAGCACTATAAGTAATTGCATAATCATATTGAAGCTCTGATCACTCTTTTTTTCATTTTACTCCCCAAAAAGCAGTTGGCTATGTATATAGAGAAATAAATTAAAGGAAAAATAATCTTCTTCAATAAATATTCTCCAAGACACCTGGATGATTTGTAATGACTAAGTATGCTTTACATTCTTGATAGAATATATATTAAAAAAAGGCAATAAAAATAAAGTAAATGGCATGAGGTACTTAATCCTGTATCATTTTCCAATTTTCTAAGGCTGGAGTGAGATTAACTATGAGAAACACAAAAGGTTGGTGTTCTTTTTAAATAGATATGGAAGGCTCCCTGCCCATAGCAGTGGGGTTGGAACTATGGGGTCTTTAAGATCCCTTCCAAACCCACATCATTCTATGATTCTATTATTATATGTATTTATGATCTCACCAAACATTGCTCTTCATTAGACAAATAAACTCTGTGGGTATTTGCTGGAGTTTTGTGTTTGTTTATGTTCCAGATAAATTACAGACCATTTTGACAGGAGCTCCAAGTTTCTGGCAGTCATACACTCTTGATCAATCACATGTAGAGCATGTGTGATGAAGTAATTTTATACCAATCACTACCCATTATTTAAGAACACTTTGACATGCTGCCTTATCTGTCCTGTCAGAGACCTCAGGGTGAGAGAAAGAAAGTTCATTCTGATATTTGTTGCAAGATCTGGTGAAAATCACTGGCACATAGACCAGGACCATAGAGAGAAAGCATCAGCAGAGAAGCTTGCATTTCCTCTTTATTACAAGCAGCAGGGACTGATGAAGCTACAGCAGTAAAACATCTGGTTTTGAGTTAATAACCATTCCTTCTTTCATGGCAATGTGAAGGACTGACAGTGAGGTGCAGGATTCAGACTTATCTGTTGGTATCACTGCTGGAAGAATTCTTGGCCTAAACCCGAGGTCCTCTATAATCTACACAAGGCTCTGATGTCCAGGCACAGCCCCACAAGTGCTTGTCCCACACAGTTGCCTCAGTATCATGCAAATACAAAAACCTCGGGTTCCCATAACAACCCTTCCATCCAACAGGGGTTTATAAGCCTTCTAATCTTCTGGTCAAATACCCTGCCCTTCCTCTGTCACCATCTCACAACCCTCCTGTTTGCTGGAGATATTAAATATTGCTGGGTCAAGTGATACAGGATCTCTTCCTTTCACCCCTTAACTGATTATGGCTTCATTTTCTTCTTGAGTAGGTCCCACTTCATGATCACAGAAACAGAATCACAGAATAACAGCATGAATAAGGTTGGAAGAGACCACAGTGGGTTTATCTAACTTCAAGATGTTTGGATGCACATATTTCACCAGGGAAGTGATCTGGTATAGAGAAAAAAAAGGGATAGGACAAGGTGAAATAAACTCACATGCAAAGGAGTGGTAACAGGAGACGGAAGTGAAAAGAATAAAAGAAAAAAGGGATATGGTTGGGCTGCCACTCAGGACAGCCCTCAGAATAATGTGAGTGTACCCATTTCCAGCCATTTCTGGGCTGGATGCTATTGAGCAATCAACAAATGCACATTGTTGTTGAGGTGGTTCTTCAGAAAAAAACCTGAAAGCAATCAGTGATGTGGGTGAGGTTTGATATGGCAGCATGCCATGAAAATCTCACAGAGCAGGCACCCTGTGTGCTGGCAGGCCTAAAGAAGATGGCCAGGTAGGACTTCACTCAGCTCTCACCTCAGCATAAGAAGGCATAAGAGAAAGGGAGTGAATTAGGTCTGGTGTAACCAACTAATACCTTTTACTTGGTACTAGTAACAGGAAGGCATCTGGGAAACTTCTCACAGTGTACTTTCCTTTCTTCAGTGATGAAGACAGGGGTACCTTTCAGTGCCCAGCAATGAGCCAATCCATCTGAACGGACCGTTTTTGTATGTATATATGTATTTTATACACACACACACACACATGCACACACACACATATATATACACATATGTTTTATGTTGTAGTTGGAGAAGACGGGAATATTTTTCCCACGAAATCATTATTTAATTAATGTGTATATTCCATTATATTCATTTGCTGACTTTGCGGGTACATCCCAAACATTAATGGGAACATACATTTCTTATTTTCACCACTAAAATCTTCAAAGTAAAGGTTTGCTTGATTACTGGCTAGATTTTTTTGCCAAATCCTAAATGAACTATTGACCTCTCAGCTCTCACAGGAGTTGTTGGAATTGAAAGGATCTGGTGTGCCACCCACAGATCATGTGCAATTTGTATCAAAAAGGAAGATATTTAAGGACAGCTGGAGTGGAACTAGCAGTGATGTGTCTGGCATTTTGTAATCCTGACATTGGCTAAACCCTCTGACAATGTATCACAAGTTTAATCATATTAAAGCAGAAACCAGAAGATGTCAGGAAATACTGAGATGGCTTAGCTGACAAATGACAGACAGCTGGGGAAAGGCAGAGGGCATTTCACTTTTCAGTGGTTGGCCATCATAGTATAAAAAAGAAATTATCACAAAAATTCCCCTCATCACCTCTAATAAACAAAATAAAGGGAGAATGAGTTCTGCAGATAAAACAGACATCAGGATGCAGAATCTGATCATTCAGTTTCCTGCTTAGAGTCATAGAATAAAAGAATGGTTTGTGTCGAAAGGGACCTTAAAGATCATCCAGTTCCAACCCCCTGACACAGGCAGGGAGACCTCCCACTATCTCAGGTTGCTCCAAATCCCATCCAACCTGGCCTTGAACACTTCCAAGGATGGAAGTCCAAGCTTTTCTGGGCAGCTTGTGCCAGTGCCTCACCACCTTCAGGGTGAAGAATTTCTTCGTAATATCATCCCCCAGCCTGTGCTGGTATTGGGGGTTGCTCTGACCCAGATGCAGCACCTTGCACTTGGTCCTGTTAAACCTCATGAGATTCCCATGGGAATGCTTCACACACACACTGACTTCTGAGAAGACAATCTAAGTGCAAAGGCAACATTCATTGTTAAGAAACACATGACTTGCAAAATTTCCTGGGGAAAGGGTTTTCTTTCCTTCACTTCTCTTGTCTCATGGAGAATAAAAAAGGAATTAAGAGTGAAAGAAATGCAAAAAGACTCTGCACACATTCTTGTAAATGGATGGATTTTGGAAATGCCTTTTTTTTTGATTCGACTCAGTACAGTTGAAAGTCAGTACAATAAATGCTTTTCAGGGTATACTTAAAGCTGTCCTGCCAGATAATCACTGCTAGGGTTGACAGCAGCAAAAGCGTTGCATTTAATCACATCCAGCTGGTACCTTGTCTCTAGTTTTCCTGGTGTTGTATGCTCCTTCAACATGATATTTTGAAGAAACTGTTAATGCCATGCAAAGCAGGTGTTGTACTTATGAGCTTCACTGAAATATAAAATGGTACTGCCCAGAGAAGCTGTGGCTGCCCCATCCCTGGAAGTGTTCAAGGTCAGGCTGGATGGGGCTTTTAGCAGCCTGGTCTAGAGGAAGATGTCCCTGCCTATGGCAGGGGGTTGGAACTGGAGGGTCTTTAAGGTCCCTTCCAACCCAAGCCACTCTATGATTCTATGATTTTATGATAATAGGTGAGGTGGACCTGTCTAAAAGGTATAGCAGTTTCAGGGCACAATTATCAACATTGAGGCTGTATGTGGACCTAGTGGTGACATCCTATTATTTCTTGTAAAAAATGTCAATGGTGCAACGTTTGAAAAATGTGTAAAACCAAGATGGATCACTTGGACAAAGAGAGAAGCCATACACCGTATTGCAGAACACTTGCAAATTTGCAAGCTGATGAACAAGGTCTTGGAATGAAGGATTAGAAACAACTTGTAAATTATGGAAGTAGCTAGATGAACCAAGATTTCAAATTGCTGTTGTAGCAAAGGGGACTGACTTGAATCCAGAATACATTAACTGAAAAACATCAAGTAAGAGTAGAGAAATTGTAGGGAGATCATTCTGGAATTGATTTAATGTCTACATATTAAAAAAATGGCCAGTCACAAAAGGCTTAAAAATAACTTTGAAATTTCATTGATATTTAGGAAACTTGAGTTATAGGCAAATACTTTGAAAGCCTGAACTCTACACTTCACCCATGAACACTCGACCATGAAGTGAACATTTACAAAGTGAAATAAATGGGTGGGTGGATGAGCTGGATCTGAAATTATGTGAGCTAAAAGCAAGAGGACCTTCTTTTTACCAGGAAAAGATTTTGTTAGGGCAAGGAAGATTTCCCTGACTTGAAGCATTTAAATCAAGACTCAGGTTTTTTTCCCATTTTAAATATACATTTTATTTTAACTAGGCATTATAGACTCAGAGGAGAAATTGCTATTTCATATCATCTGTGCTACACAAAGATGAAAACGGAAGGTCACCACAGTTCATTCTCGACTTATTATATAGACCTGTATGAAATTAGGGGCCAGTGAGCAGCTGGACTTTGGCCAGCTGATGCAATTCTGTTCAGTGTCTTGCTGTGAGCTGATGAGCTGGTTACACTAACTCACCCTGGAAACTGCAGATCCCAGCACTCCCTCATTTCTATCACCTGGGTAAAAACTGTGCTTGAAACAGCAGAATAGGTGCAAGAAAAGCTTTTTAATTTTTTTTTTTTAATGCTGTGGGATGAGACTGCAGTTTCCCACACCACCATCATGGCAAAAACGTGCAGTCATTTTATACCAGTGATAAATATGCTTGTGGTAATTAATTGCCATCCTTAGACTCTGTCTAGTCCCCGTGGACAGGTGAGCAGCCTAATCCCAGATTTGACTGCAGGGTCCAGACACCTTTTTTCTTCCAAACACAACATCCACACAAATCCTCCCCACCTTGGTTTCCACTAGGAGGGAACCCCAAATACCTGTCCATAAAGGGGACCAGTGACAGGAAAGGAGAGAAAGAAAATTTCATCAAGGAAATAGAATCAAAAAATCTGAGTCTATAAAAGAATCCATGATT
This sequence comes from Dicrurus megarhynchus, assembly GCA_013399195.1. Lineage (NCBI taxonomy): Eukaryota > Metazoa > Chordata > Aves > Passeriformes > Dicruridae > Dicrurus > Dicrurus megarhynchus. Next base: position 372,250 of record VXAD01006096.1, read on the forward strand.
ACAAATCTCAGTAGAGGCTACACTGCCTCCACTTACCCTGCACCATATTTTTTCTTTTGTGGCTCAAAAATATTGTGAAAACCAGATTTTTCCTATCAAAGCTGGGATTTTTTTTTCCTCTCCAGTGTAAGGAAGAGTACCTGAGAAAGGAATTTCCAGCTTACAGAAACTCCTAATAATAAATGCTGGAGGGATTCCTGGAACAGCAAAAAGCTGTCTGTATTAATGTTTTGGCACACATAGGAAGAGTAATGCAGATATTATCCTCACACCCCCATTTATTTGAATAATATAGATTGTACACTATCCAATTTGGTGACCCTCAGTCTCCCACTCAAGCTGCTGCTGTCATTCACTCAGGCAGCCATTTGGCACTAATGACACAACTGTAATTTAGACCCACTTTTCAAAGACAGCGTGCCTGCATCAGCATCTCCTTGGTGAATAATTTTGGGGTAAATTTGGGAGTCAGTTTCTTTGGCGTTACTGAAATTCTGATAGTTCCTGGTGCTGTCACAGAATTTTTGAAGAATTTGTTAATAATTTTGAGGGAAAGTATCTAGATTTCAAGTATTTCACTGAGTTCTTAAAAACATTTGAAAAAAAAAAACCCAAAACCAACCAGCCAAAAAATACCAAGCCCTGAAATGAAGAATGATTGGTTATACTCAATTATTTGCATAACAAAGTAGTATTAAAACATCCTCACACAAGACATCCTGCATTATATCCTGAAGGGAAGAAAAAAGTTGACAACAAAACCCCCCCGCTTAATATTTTCATATTGTTTGAATTAAGAAATTGTAAATTCTGCTCTGAACCTCTCTGAAATCACAAAAGTGATGCAAGGGGCCAGAAGCTGAACAACACAAGAAGAGATATCAAAAATTTGGCACACACACCGAGTATGCTAGGAATACTCAAGGTCGCAAAGTTTTAAAATCACCGTGAAGAGGTGTAGTTCATTATCTGACTGTTTCACAAATTCAGCCACCTGAACAAGGTTTCATCTGGCAGCTGTTGCTCTGAACAGAAGCAGGAATTAATATGGAAAGCACCTGTTACAACGCTGGTGCCTTATGGAGCATCAATGGAGAATCTGAAACTAAAGACTTAAATCTCTCCTGTCTAATTTAGGACCTAAATGTTTTGCTTTTCCATTAAGGTAATTGCTGTTGTCTTTTATTCCAGGGAAACACAGTGGAAAAAGACATTTATTATATATGACAAAATTTTCCCCTTACAAAGTAATAATGATGGAAATTTATAGGTGACAAATGAAAAATGTCCTTTATATCATTTAAAGCCATGAGAGCTATTATATGGTGAGGAATAAATCTATGACTCCAAAGTCTTGGCCCCGTGCTTTGACCACATGAACAAACAGCTCTGAGGTAAAAGTCTGAAGCCACAATGAATAATATGGGGTCCATAAAAGTGTTCAAATAATAAAATAATGTGAATTGTCCTGCAAATATCCTTATGGAAAATGCTCAGTAATATGAATTCTTTCTGAAAGAGACACTTCATTTTTAGGTGGACAACAAGATGCATCCAGGGATTTACAGAACTGTCACTCTCCATTTTCCATATGCTTCCTGAAGATTAGGATGATGAACACATTATGCAGCAAGATAAAAATGTAGACAGAAAATCAACAATCTTTGGCTTTATCTGATGTAAACCATTACAAACCTTTTGGAACCAGAGGTTTAAAACTGGCTACCTCTTGCTGTAGATATATTTTCCTCCTGAATTTAATTTCCTTCTTACATGCACTTTTAGTTCCAGAGCTGTAGGCATCTCATGAGCTATATGACATGCAATTTATTAGAACAGACAATACTTGATACAAATATTTTCAGTAAATAACCAGATAAGTTACTGATTACTCACTGGGAACAAGTTACAGGTATTTTAATTTCTTCCTGTAAAGAATATGTTCTAACTTGTTAAAAAGAGTCAAAAGCAATATCACCCTTGATAGGTTTTGGTAATACAGGAGTTTCTTTTTGGTTTCTGTTCTGGTAAAGTAATCTGAAACATGTGTGAAACATTTCTAGAAGTCATAGAAACTATTTTCCTTACATATATTTTCATTTATAACTGACAAAATGCAAAAAAACCAATCTCTATATTAAATGGAACCTGTATATTTTAATATTGTTAGACAATGTTATTTTTTAATCCTCTCCAAAAGAATTTAATAACTAGTTTATTAGTTATTAACACATTTTCTTTATTTCTGGAGATGATCGAGTTGCTCTTCCCTCAATTATAAATTCTAGAAATTCAGGATGTATTTGTATCTCTATCTTACTATCCCTTTAGTACAAGTTATTGGGAAAAAAAAATGTATTCCAGTAAAGCCATAGCAATCTAAAAAATCAAAAGAAAATGCAAAAATTTTCTAGGAAAACTATTTTATATATTTTTCCGGATCTTTTTCCTATTGGTCAGAATTACAAGGATGATTAGAATTTCTTACTGTTGAATAAACATGAAGTGGAACCTCTTCAAGCTGCTTAGATTTTTTACAAGTGATTAAGAGGTCATTGAACAGCTACATTTAAAGGCTTTTTATTCCAGTCTCTTGCGTTGCTAAAAATTGCTGAACTTAGTGAAATTTATTTAGTCAGATTCAGCATATTATCATACTGGACTAATATTAAGCATTTTATCACCTCTAGGTTGTGCATAGCAATCAGCTGACTTTTCAAAGTGGTACTTAAACTCAATAGTAAATCATAGAAAATAAGTAGATTTTTGTCCATCTGCTAAACCATAGAGAGATGTCCCTGCAGTGTTCTATAGACAACTATGTTCAAATTTGATTAAAAACTTCCCGCCACTGAAAAAGCCTGCAACCATTATAGACAATATTTCCTGTGTGCTCACAGAGTATCTTGATTAATGTCCACTATTTTAATCCATTGTTTCTTCTCCTGTCTGTGGTAGATACAAGAGCTGATTTATTCCCACTGTTTTTCTCAGTGATGTTTTTAATCACTGAAGATTTTTCCCATTTAATTTGACTTACTTAATTCTTTCCTTACAATGGATTATGAATTTCTGATTGGTCTTGTTCATATTCTTATTATGTCCAGCCAGCTCACATTTATCTTCAACATTGACATCTCAATCTAGACAGAATTCTGGCTGCTGTGTGGGACAGAGGACTTTCTTCAAGATACCACTTGTATACCTCCACATAGTTTTGCTTTTCCCTTGTGATATAATTCACATCTTCTGGACCCCAGGATGCAGCAGTCACAACTAAATGTATCATTAAACTTTTTTAAACTAAAAGAAGAAAATCAGAAAAATATAATATGCCAAACAAATTAGTATTTCAATATTTCAATATTTCACTGTTTTGATATTTTGAAACATAATTTCTCTGAAAGCAAACTTTCCTGTGGAAAATTGAATTCCAAACTATTTCTCATTCCCAGTTTTTGTGGGATAAATCTCTACGTTCATATATGTTTTGATATGACATTCATAAAAGAATCTGATGAGTTCAAGCAGATCTCTCAACATCTCAGACACTAGGAAATAAGCACATTCCACCTTGTCACTCTGTGTGGTCACAAAGAGCTGCAAAAGCAGTAAAATGGCCTAAAGATATAAAAAACACATGCAACAAGTTTATTAGGAAGTAATCATGAATACATTCATATATTCAGCTGAATATTTTGGGGATATTTTTAGTGTATGGTCAGCAATCTGGTATTCAGAGTCTGACTCCTGTTTTGAGACACGGTTCTGCCGTTGTCACTGCCACCCACATATCCCTGACTGTGGTTTCGTATCAAATTGTCATTTTCCCCCAGGGCAACTGCTGCATGAACACAGGACATGGCAGCATAACTTAGCTCAGGTTGGGGAACTTGTTGGCAGGAAAGAAAGACACATTTGAAGAGAAAACTCCAAATTTTGTGTGTAAGACGGATATAACTAATGTCATATGTATACCAGAATGTTTACATTAAATTATAGTAAAATATTTTTATTTGAAAGTGTTTAAATAGTCTTTTGTCTGGACTCTGAGTAGTTGCTTAAAATATTGCATTTAAGTAGGAATATTAACTTTCCCACTGAGCAGCATCATTTAGAAAGAATGTTAAGATCTAGTTCACTGGTCAGGGATTTTCCCCAAAAAGAGGTCAAATATTTCAGCATACATTGCAGGAGAATCTAAACCTTTACAGAGAAGCCATTGATTTATGCTTTTACCTCTCTTGCTGTGTAAAGATACACAGATTGTCTCATGCATATATTTATGTTTACTTATTAAATATATTCTCTCTCTATTACACATGTAAATGATCTAATGAAAAAAGGTACTGAAAATATTTGTGCCCGTGAGCTTCGGGATGGAGGTTGCATTCATACAACCTATGTAAATAATAGAAGGAAATTTTTTTCTCCTTTTTTTTTTTCTTCCACAACAAAATAAAATGTCAAAACATGAACCCTTCTATTCCTTAAATGGCTCATCTCTCAAAATTTAAATCTTTACCCCGACAGTAGAGATTAAGAATTTAGCAATTTAGCTGAAAGTGCTGGTAATGATTTCAGAGATGGAGAAGAGTCTGGCACCCATCACTGGCTGGTTTGAAGAAGTAACTAGATAAAAGCTTTTACAGGGTAAGTAGGAAAGTAAAAATATCTTGTTGATTACTGTTTCTAGATATCTTTACATAACGAATATCACAAGCTACACTGTGAAAAACAATTAACAATATAATGGGATGAATCTGGTTGAAGGAGCTCATGAAGTCAGGGTTGTGGTCACACTCCCTCCACAGACATGGAAACACTTGACCTGATGATGAACATTTGGTGGGTGAACCCACCTGGACATGGCTCTGTTTGACAGGGGGTAGCTCCTGGCCTCTTCTCACAGAATCCACTCCTGCAGCTCCTCCACTACCAAAACCTCGCCATGTAAACACAATACACCATGAAAAATGAAAAAGAAGTGACCTTTGACAAACAGATTTATGAGTCAGGTCTGAGAGGGGTATTACGGCTGAGTGACCCTGTATCTAAAATAATGAGCCCTAAGTTGGAATTCAAAGTTCTGCTATCTCAAGGCAGCATATAGCTCTGCCATGTGCTCCAATCCTGTGTAGACATCCTCAGCAGAGGCTCTGGGTAGCTATCAGAGAGAAAAGGATAACAACGAAGAACCTTTCTACACAGGATAATGTTTTATTTAGTAGAAATGGGTAAGTGGAAAGAAAATAGCTATGGATTACAACCAGGGATATAGCTCTCTTCTAGTGTGACTATGCTATAGGAATAGTTTGAGTATCACTTTGCACTACTGGATTGGGAAAGTAAATGGGACACAAAAACCATTATTTTTTCCATCCTCCACATTTACCTTCCATGTGCAAGGACCTTTTATGAGAGTCCCAGAGCAATGGCAGAGGTTTAGACTTCGACGTCATAAGAAGGGTGAGCTGATACCTTCCCCATTCCTAATCCCTCTCAGTAAGATTGTACAGCAAGGTGTCCTTTTTACCCCAGGGTCCTGCCTTCAAGAACAGCCACTAGAGTGAGTAGGAAAAATGCTAGGAAATACCAATAACAAACATGAAAACCTCATATTGCCTTGGCTCTCTTCACAACGCAGTTTTATTTTCTCTATTTGCGTATAATGAACTGCCATTTGTTATTTTTGTTCACAGTATGCACCACAAAGGTAAGCAGAATGTATAATACAAATGAACCCTCAATCTGTTGAGCAACCCCACAAGTCAGCCTCTGGATTGTATCAGGGTAGCTCTTTCACATCCCTAGATTTATTCTCCATTCAATCAGTTGCTGAATATGGTCCTTAATTTGAATTTTTTAGTCTTCCAAATGCTTTGTCTTTCAACATTTATGATTCATTTATGCCTCTTTTTCTATTCCACTGCTGATAAAAAACCCCAGTGTCTACCATCAGATATGTGCATTCAGTATTCCTTCAATTTCATCTGCATTTGAAATATGTATATGTATGGGTAGTAGCAGGTTTACCTGCCTGAGACACTGAATCAGAAGTTGAGAAACAGAGCAAGAACAATCTTTTAAATTTTTGTCATAAGTCAAACCTTAGATGTGCTATTTCTTGCCCTGATTTCAATAATATGATTATGTTTTCAATCCTCACACATGGGCTGAAAGTGAAGAAAAAAGATGTTTCATTTTACAAGATGTTTCACTTACACCATGCAGACTGTCTTTCCCATATTTTCACATCTCCTTATCTCCCAGCTCAGTATCACCAAGTGATGCAGTTCTCATGTGAAGGCTTGGAAACTATGACACTACATGAGACAACAAATGAAATGGAAGACAACTAATGCACTTTGGGGGCATCAGGAAGAGCATTGCCAGCAGGCCAGGGAGGTGATCCTGCCTCTCTGCTCAGCCCCATGAGGGGCATCTGGAGTACTGTGTCCAGTTCTGGGCTCCTCAGGACAGGAGAGACACGGAGCTCCTGGAGCAGGTCCAGTGGAGGGCAGCACAGATGATGGAGGGACTGTAGCATCTCCCTTACAAGAAAAGGCTGAAGAAGCTGGACCTGTTCAGCCTCAAGAAGAGACAGCTGAGAGGGGCCATTATCAATGTCTGTCCCTGTCTGCAGGGAGGGCTCAGAGCATGGACCAGGCTCTGCTCCTGGTGCCCAGCAATGGGACAAGAAGAATGGGCAGGAACTGATGCACAAGAAGTTCCACCTGAACATGAAGAAGAACTTCTTTCCTGTGCAGTGACCAAGCACTGAACAGATTGCCCAGAGAGTGTGTGGAGTCTTCCTCACTGGAGATATCCCAGAACTGTCTGGACACAATCCTGTGCCATGTGCTCTGGGATGACCTTGCTTGATCAGGGAGGTTGGATGCACCAGATGACCCACTGTGGTCCCTTCCAACCTGACCCATTCTGTGATTCTGTGAAAAATAAATGGTTAAATTAGCTCATGGAGTAATTATATAATGGTCAATGAATAACAAAAGCAGGAAGAAATCTTACTCTCACTGGGCAGAAGGGTCACAGCCTGGAATGAAAGCAAATCATGTGTAAGCAAAGCTTATGAAGCAGTTCCATCGCCCTTCAAGCATTTGAAGAGGTTTTTTGTTGATCAGTGGATGGATTTCACATAGAGAAAAAAGCTGCATTTAATTTACCATGCATTCTGTGCAAGCCACTGCTTCATTTTGTGTTGCTAATTCTTTAAAATGCCAAACTTTCTTAATACAGGTTATTGATTAAAAAATCTGCCTTTTGGGTGGTTCAGCACACAGAGGACAGATGTTATCACCCCATTCCTCTCAATATGAAAGCAGGGTATGTTTGGGGTTTATGTGACAAACATGACTTCTACTGACCTGCTTAGAGGGTAATCTGGTCTAATGATGCCAGATGAAAGGTAACTCATGTAGAGAAAAGTAGGAACTTACAGATAGGGGGCGTGGGGGAGAAGTTTTAATTGTATGAATGGAAAGTGGAAACCATCCAATAACTTTATGAGACTGCTCACAGCTAGAGGACTTGTCTCTGCTATGTTAATATCAAAGTTCAGTGTCTGCTCAGAGGGAACTCTAGCCAGTTGAAGAGAGCTTTAGGGAGTGATAGATCCCATGCTGAGATGTAGCTGTGATATGGGTGGGATATATATGAACACTTAGAAGTTCCTCTTTTCTCATTTATTACAGAATTACAGCAATGACCAGGTAAAAATTATTCTTATTCTATATATGCTGCTAAATAGGGATAGTTCTCTGCCTCTGAGGCATATTTACACTGGCAAGCCATCTCAATGCTTAGTATTTGGAAGTAGGTCTCCCTTGGAACCCCTGATTGCCTCTTTAGAGTCATAAAGAAACATTATTTTTTTCTCTTTTCTTCCCTCCCCTCCCCCCCAGTTCAAAGTATCTTAATGTGACAGCTGAATAGCAACCCCTCACAGTGGTGTTTTCACACCACAAAGCTGACCGTGTGTGTCACAGCCCTGTGGGTGTTTGAGAGTGCTCATCCTGATGGGACAGTGTTAGATGCTGTGTAATGTGTAAAGAGCCAAACCTGCTGCATTACAGACCTTTTGGGTCTTATTCCTGGTAGATTCTGAACCAACTGAGTGTTTGGGAACATACTAGCTGGCACATGATGTTACTTCAGGATAAACACAGTCCAGAACCTGAGCCTACACCCTGGTGCTGTTTCATTTACCAGCATACACTCAGCCCCAGGTGGCTGAAGACAGGTGAGATGGGCCATTCAAACTCTTAACAACAGCAGTCGAGGCTGTAATTGCCCACCAGCCACACCCAAAAATGAAAGGCAAACACTCACACTCCTTCCCTTGTGCTTATTCCTGGAGAAATGCATAAGAAAAAATATCCAAAAACTAACTTTTGATTTTCAACTTTAATTTGCAGTTTTAAAATCTTCTAAGACTGGTTATTTTTCTAAGTTTGGGCGGTGTTTATTTCTACTGGCATTAAATGCAACAGTGTATGGGTGGTTTTTACTATTGTTTCTTTTATTTCTTCAGACAAAACTATTCCCTAAAGTTTAACCAAACTCTAACGCAAATTTTCTTGTGTGAGTTTCAATTAGACATAAAAATTTTTATTCCATTGTCTAAGCATATGTCTCTTGTACAAGCTTTGCATATCTAATCTCAGGATTCAATTTACAGAGTGGAATAAAAAAAAATAATGTAACAAACATGGTATGTTGATCAGGGTTCTTTTTACCTGTGAAGATAGCAGTGCTTTTGTTCAGGTCCTACTGGGTTAGGCAACACCGTGTTCCCCCATGACAATAAAACCATCTCACTGTGACAGGCCCTGGTGAGTGACTGTGGTCTGGGAGAGGAAAGTCATTGCTGCGCCCGAGTCATCAAGCCTTTACTGATCAATGTGCTTTTATGGCAAATTTGCCAAAGGGAAATGCACAAAGATGACCTCTCTCAGATGGAAATTGCCCCTGACTCCGCTTGGCCTTGTGAGACACTCGACTCATAACTTCAAACTTAAGGTGACAAACTCACTGCATGTATTTCATTGAGAAATATTGTGAAGATGGTTGCAAACAGTGTTTGATACCTGAGATCTTAACAGCCATAAGGTCTTAAAATTGTTTCTGGCTTTATCCAGAGACTTTACACCTAATCCCAACACTTGGGTAAGATAAATGGAAAGTAATGACAAATCTCAGGAAAGTGATTCAGAGGCTGCTGGATGGGTTTTTTGCCTTTGAAAAGTTTCTGGCTGGTTTGTTTTTCAGCAGGCCACTCAGGACCTCAAGTAATTAAAAAACAAGCAGCCACTGTTTCAGTTCTGTTGAGCTTCCTTAGAGCTGTGATTTCCTGGCTCAATAAGTAGCTACACTCTTACATACAGGAAAATGTCAGTCTCAAAATATATCCTTTCTGTTTTCCCATGGATCTAACAGAAAAACATTTAGAGTTTCAGATAACACTGATGCAGATGATCAAGTGAATATCACGGCTGCTGTTTCCACAGCTCCATGTTTTTTAATAGCAGTAGTGGGGTTTTTTCCCAAATTGCTCCAGCTCTGAAAAGCAATAAAAGTGAGGTCTGTTTACTAACACAAAGCATTTCATTTCTTCACGGCGTCATGAATACAAACCAAACACAGAACATTACACAACTGGTGACACTTAAATGTAAGTCAATTATGCAGGTTTAATGTATTATACACATAACATCTGTACATGCAACAGCATGGGATTGAGAAGCACTTAAATAATTAAGTTAATGGGAAAGTACAGGGTAATTAAGGAGCACTGAGGAGAACCAATGGAATTTGTTTAATGGAAGGGTTTATAGATTTGTGAAACAGGGGAGGATGGCATCGTTTAGCTAAGCTATGGTGTACCTCTCAGCTCATGAGTAGATGGTTGATGAGAACTTTCTTGTCCTGGTCTTTCATTCTGGAATTTCTTTCAAGTCGTTTTATGGATTTAATTAGTATTTTATAGTACAGCAGCATTGCCCCTGGTTTATACTAGAACCAAGGACAAAAAGAGACACAATGCCAATTTGGGATGGAAGGAAAATGCCTTAAAGTTCATTAAAGAGTGGCAGAATGTAGATAAAAAATAAATTTTCTGGAAACTAGTAGCTCCTTGCTGCACTTATGACCATAAAACTGTGAATAATTATGTTTTTTATAATATAACAGTCAATAAAATAGTTGATAATGATGCTATAAAAATGTACAGATCTGCTTTGCAAAGTATAAGAACAGGTGGTCTTCTTGTAACAGCAGACTTCTGCCTCCTGTGAACCCAAATTCCTACCTGTTGATTTAAGTGTTAAACATAACTGTCCCTGGCACACTTCCCTCCAGCCTGATTTACAGTGCCTTACAAATATCAAGACAAAATTTACATGTGGTCAGAAGCAAGTCCTATATACCATTTACATCCCACTTCTGCCCTGATGGCACTCTTCCTGAGTGACAGGGAATCTTCATTAGTGCAGTTTAACAAGGAGGAAACCTTCTGTAAAAAGAGGTTATATGATTTACTTATATTTTAGTCAGGAGAATAAATGGAGGGTTTAGGGTTGTTCAGGGGTTATATTCATAAGTAAATGAAAAAGCATAGTCATCATTCCAAGGTCTTCCAGGAAACTGGTGAGAAGTTGACAAGGAGAAAGGAAAGTTCACTTTAACTGTCCTGCCCCTCTCACCACCCCTTTTTTTTTCTGTAGCATATAATAAGACAGATGTCTACACTAATAGAGTTTTGTAATTTCTCCTTCTATCTTTCTAATAATCCTAGGATGAATTTCACTTGGTCTTGATTGAGTCCCTTTAAGCACTTTACTACTAGCTCCATATTAATCTGATCTCCTGAGATACTCAAAAAGTGAATGTCTACTAAGGACAGTGTATCATTCCTTAATGAGAAAAGAAATTAAGTATATCACAGTTTTGTCAGGAACCTTTGTTATTTGTCTTACAACCTTGCTCCAATTTAGATTACTTTAGATAAAGAAACCTGCTTTCACATTAACCACTGCCATAACCTTGCTCAAATATGTGGTTACTTTTCCTTCTATGCTAATACAAATTCAACTAAAATAAATATGCAATTATTCACTCATCTAAAAAGAACCACTATCATTTATTTAACGGAATAGAAAAATATACGTGCAAGGCTGATCAAACATAGTACTATGGTTTGGGGTTTTTTTCTACTTTGCTGAAATATCTTTAATTTCCATGAAATTTTGTGTAACAAAATATGTGCTAAAATATAAATACACAATATTCTGTATAAGACCATTTAGATATTTGCACCCATTCACATTGACAGAAAAACTGTCAACTTGTTTATCTCTTCCTTTAAAGGCTCATTTGATACAACATTACCTTCTTTGACCACAAAAACAGCAGAGAAAATTAATCAGCAAATGGCAGATATTTTTAAAAACAAGATACTATAAATTATCCAAAATTAAAAGTTTTTAAGTGTTCACAACTATGTTTTAATTGAGTTTGAATTAACCAGGGTCAGCTTCAGCAGAATAAATTGAAATATATCATAATCTCTTTTTCTTGCATGTCTATTAAAAAATCCAAAAAAGCAACAGAACACTAAAACTAAAAACCCAAACGCCAAAAACAAACCCACAGAAAATGATAAGCTGCTACAATGATTTCACTTATTTGAAAATCACTCAGGAGAAGTTGTTAAAGTCACTACAGAGAGAGCCAAGAAAACCTTTGATTCAGACTACATAGGTACCATTATATACACTACAGAACCTGCAGTGTTTTGCTTCAGTCACAGCTTATTTCCATGTCCTCTGGAAACAGGAATGACTTTAAAGGACTCTGGGATGACTTTAAAGATCTTTTGTAAATTAAACACTCTTAATTCATACTCTTATCTGGCAGCAATGCCAACTGCCATGGAACAATCCATGTCCCTCCTGTTGTTAACACATGTTAAACACAGTTACTCTCAACAACCATGTATGTTCACCCAAGGTGTTTACTGGAAATAATCTCTAGACTGTGCTAAACCCTGAGTGCCGGTTGGGAGTTGATTGGGACAATTGTTATTGAAGCAATTCAAAGGGCTGCTCTACCAATACCCATGGCTGTGCCAAGGATTTCCTGTCCTTCCCTAAGCAGAGATGTAGCCTTGTCTTTTATGGACCTTCTTTGGGAGTGGGATAGAAGTTGCACCTGAAATCGGAGAATATTCTGGTGAAGGGACTTCCTGCTGTACACAACTTTAGGTAACACACACACATTCGTATTTGTGAGTTGGACATGACTGCAGCTTCAGGGGAAAAAAACCAAATAATTTACTGATTGACTGATAGCAGATCTTGTTTACTCTGTCAGTCTGTTTGAATGTCAGTAGAGTAAGGACACTGAACAATATCATATGAATTTGAATCCTGCTTGTTACTGAGCTTCAGCTGTTCCTGAATATATGACAGATGGACATGGTGAGTGGTTCATTCACTACCGTCGTGTGCCTCAAAGTTACCCAGAAGATTAAGAACCACTTTGTTCACTCTCACGATGCTCAATTGAGCAATAATTTCAAGAATTCAGAGAGTGAATCAGTACTATTTATTACTCCTTTGTAGGAATCTGGAAAACAACAGACTTATTTGCAGTTAAGAGAAGATATCTTTCTTTCCTCTGACAGCAATGATGGACAATGATAATTTCAAAACCTTTTCTTTCATTTAATATACAAGAAGGTCTAAAAGTTGTAAATCCTTGTTTGCATTCCACTGTTCACTAGGCATTTCATGATCCAGTAGATCCTAGGCATTTACTTTTCAGCATGTTTTTTTCTTTCTCTTTTGAATGGTGCCATGGAGAACAGTCCTTGATGACATTAATTATGATACCATTAAAAATCTACCTCAAAAGCAAACTGAGCACTGACTACACAAATAGGCCCCAAATGAAGAAAAATTATAGGTTTTGAACAATGTCCAATTAACAATATCAAGCTAACTCTGTATTCCAAAAGCATGTGAGATTCAAAGATAATTACTCACCATTTCCTGTGAGTAGACAAAATCCCAGTCAATTCCTGATGGCTAACTTCCCTAAATTCGCTTCTCTCCCTTCTTACTGACATGCACATCAGGAGCTGGACTTCAATGTTCATTTTGGGTTCCTTTTAACTCAGGATATTCTATGATTTTATGTCATAAGGCATGGAATATCACAGAAACAGAATGGCTTGGGTTGGAAAGGACCTTAAAGATCAACTAGATCCAGCACTTCCGCCACGGGCAGGGGCACCTTCCATTAGATCAGCTTGCTCAGAGCCCCATCCCACCTGGCCCTGAACACTTCCTGGGATGGGGCAGCCACAGCTTCTCTGGGCAAACCGTTCCAGTGCCTCACAGGAAATGATTTCTTCATAATATCTAGACTAATTCTACTCTCTTTCGGCTTTAAGCCATTCCCCCTTGTTCTGGCACTCCAGACCCTTGAGAAAAATCTCTCTCCATCTTTCTTGTAGGCTCTCTCCAGGTACTGGAAAGCCAAAATTGGGTCACCCCAAAGCTTTTTCTTTTCTGGGCTGAACCAACACAAACCTCTCAACCTCTCCTTGTAGGAGCAGTGCTACACCCTTCTGATCATCTAGGTGGCCTCCTCTGGATTGGTTCCAACCGGTACTTCCTGTGCTGAGACCCCAGATCTGGACACAATCTCCAAGTGGGATCTCACCAGAGCGGAGAATCACCTCCCTCTACATCTTTAGTTAGTTCAGCTTGTGTCCTATCCCAACATTTTGTTCGCTCCCAGTGAATTCATTGGGGGGCAAAGTGAGAAACACAGATGGACTTATTGCCGTGTGAACAGTGTTCAGCAAAAGCTAAAACAATTTTTCTTTATTAGCATTTTTTGGTTACAAGTGTAAACACAGCTCTATACCAGCTGCTGTTCCAGTCAGACCTAGGTCAAGGACACCTGAAGGGCCAAGATATCATCTGAACAACTCTTATATTCAGTTTTTCATCATGCAAAATTAAGCAGTATGAAATACAGTGAAATAATTTTTCTGATTGAAAATTTTATTTAATTGAAATAAAACTCTTACATGATTCCCTAGATGCCTCCATCCTTTGAACAGGCTATATACACCGTCTGAACAAGAAAACTTGCACTGCAGCAGCACAGTTAGATTACTGTGGAAATTGTGTGAATGTTGAGTTAGTAATTCAATCTACAGAGAAACCTGAAGAAAGCAGTAACAACAACTAAAACAGTCATGCCCCAAAATGTGTCTGCATCTACCAAATGCAATTTTTGCTAAAGTAGTTTCAAATAAGATGGTCCTACTCGGTGTGACACCATCTGCTGAATTTCCCTTGCTTATGTATTACTAAGTGGCAACTTTGCATAATTTAAAATAAAACACTCAAATGGGGAAACAACTTCTCAATTACAGTCATGAAAAGGGTCGGGTGGGCTCTTACTTATCCCACAGACCATTGCATGGCTGACTTCACATTTGGGAAGATAGTTAACCTTTGATACAGCCCCTGTTTATACAGGCTCCAGCACTGTTGGAAAAGAGTTTTTCAATCTTCAGCTGCTCATTAGTTGAAGTACAGGATTTTCTATTTTTTTTTGAGGTTTCTGTTTCTCATGGAGGAGGGAAGAACAAGGGGAAGTTAAGCATAATTTCAAGAAATAACAGAATGTGTTTCACAGCACTTGGGAAAACTGTTTTTTCCTTACTTGTAATGTTTTATATGTCAAATCAGACCAGAAAAAAAAAATCTGCTTGTTTCTCCTGATATTCTGACTGGATTTTTTCTCCCAATTATTTATGAATTTCAGATGATGGTAATTCTTGTGACTTAGATTTTCAACAGACAGTTGAAAGTGGATTCATGGAAGAAAGCACAATGTAAAGGTTTAGTACTGGTTAAAAGAGGAAACAGGGAGAGACTGCTGCATGAGGACTGAAACAGATTCTTCTTTCCAAAGGAATATGATCCACATTCATGTTTTTTTCAGGAAGCTTAGAAATAGAGGATTTGGAGCCTAGAAGGCAGGAGACAGGTGGGCAATGGATAGGGTATCCTGAAAATCCTTTAGTTATTTGCCATGAGCTGAAGTGTTGCACTTGAAGAAGTAAAAGCACAGGGCACTTCTGCTGATATGTCTCTTAACTTGAATAAGGATCAGGTTGTGCATAAAATATTCAATTTTCAAGGAAGGAACAGTTATATTTGATGAAGCTTTCCCTAAGCACAGCTCACCACCTGAGCTTGTTCCTCCATGCAAAGAGCTCAGAACAAAAAAAGGGTTTAACCCACAGAGCTGCAGTTGTGAGTCCAACACAGGCACACAGGTAAGAAAACAATTTTGCTGAGACAGGGAGCACCAGGTTGCTGCCGAAATTATAGATACTGACACAGAACCCAAAAATTCACCCTCGGTACTGCGTAACATGAAAATAAATCATCAGAAACCAGCCTGCTCAAATCAGATAATGTATCTTCCAGGACTCCTTGAGCACCAGCTGCATCTTACAGAAGAATATTTATCTCAATTAACACAAGTGCACCCTGAAGAAGCATCGCAGGACTGTGCCATCAATCCGGAGAGAGCAGCAGCAGCTTAATGCTCCAGCACGCAGTGATGAGGCAAGATACCACACACTGCACAACTGCAGCTCTCCTGGATGCTTGATTTTAAGTCCTTACAGCCCCTTCGGGACTCCAGAGCTGATTGCAAAATTTATGAAAATTCAGGTATTGAAGCCAGACATTCAGGCTGACATCATGCAGGGGCTGGAACCTTCCCACAGAAATCAAGCAGCAGAGGTGATGTATCAAGCTCCAGTCCTGCTTCTGGGGCTCTCATTAGCAGCCAGGCATTTTCATGTTTATTTGTTTATTCTTTTTGAGCTGCTAGTGGACTTATCACAAGGGAGAAATCTGCTGGCATCAGGGAGTTAAGGGGAAATTTATTTTGAAAAACAGGTTTTTAAAAAGCTATTTTGTTTTAATGAGCAGACCCAAATACCCAGAGCTCCTGTTTTACTGTGGAGATTACAGCTTTCCCAAAGTATCCTAACCGCAGAGCTGTTGATTCCCATCCCAAGAGAACAAACTTATTTTAAATGTCTGATTTCAAGATACATTTTCAGTAGTGAGATCCCTTCTGAGCCAAACTGTCTCATAGAGAGGGAAATGAGGACGATATCTCTTCACTATTATATAATTAACATATTATTATATAATTAACATACACACATATATATACACATATATATGTACAGACACACACACACATACTGCACCTCTACTCCATGAGCCAGGAAGGTGCTGCATCCAGCCCTGGGGGCTCCAGAACAAGAAGCACCTTGACTTGTTGGACTGAGTCCAGAGGGCCACCAAGATGATCAGAGGGATAGAGAACCTCTCCTATGAGGAAAGGCTGAGAAAATTGGGATTTTTCAGCCTGGAAAAGAGAAAGCTTTGGGGTGACCTAATTGCAGACTTCCAGTACCTGAAGGGAACCTACAAGAAAGATGGAGAAGGACTTTTTACAGAAAGGTGTAGTGACAGGACAAGGGGGAATGGCTTCAAACTGTCAGAGAGTATGTTTAGATCAGATAATAGGAAGAAATTTTTTACTCAGAGGGTGATGAGGCACTGGCACAGGTTGGCCCAGAGAAGCCGTGGAGGCCTCATCCCGGGAAGTGTTCAAGGCCAGGCTGGATGGAGCTCTGAGCAACCTGGTCTATTGAAAGGTGTCCCCATACATGGCAGGGGACTGGAACTACATGATCATGAAGGTCCCTTTCCAACCCAAACTATTCTGTGATTTTATGATTTTATGTTTCTATGATGCATACACCACATAAACACAAATATATATGTATATGTATATATATGTATATATATATTTATATAACTTCATTTTGCTACAGGTTATCTGTGCCAGAAGTCATTACTAGCATTCATTTTTTATCCCAATGGGAAGTAGGCTATAATGCCATTGTCACACAGAAATTACAGCATGAAGGTTCCTGCAGCCCTGGGTCGACACTTTTCCCACCACCAGCAAGAAGGTTTGATTTCTTGGCTGTACGTTGCTGCAGTCATTTCCAGTAGGTTTGTGCTATCAGACAAAGGAGTAGGAGCTGCAGGTCAATTATTGATAACATTCTGGAGGAACTTTGGCTTGCTGGACCCATCCCAAAGCATAATTCAACCTTTGGGATAGAAAATACAGTTTGAAAACACTTGTCAGAGAAAAGAGGTCTGAAAGAGGATATGGTTGAAAAGAAGCCTTGAGCTGGAGTTAAGCTAGTGTTATTTGGGAATTACAGAAGCCCCAAATGAGCTATGACTTTTTAAAATGTAAAACTACAGTGGAAAGGGAATTTTTAAAGTTGGTGTCTGGCTAAACCTAGAAATTCTTTTCTCCCCATTTTTAAGTTACTTTCGATCAGTACCTTTTCCTATTGAAAGTTATGCATGGATATCAAAGAAAACTGAAGGATGCTAGATACATGTTTGTCTGCCTGTATGAGACCTGACATGCCTAGTAAGTGTAACTCGTAGAGACAATGGCAGTGTACAAGACATTGCTAGAATACATATATAAAATTAAAAATAAGCAATATATCTGTCTGCCTATCAGTTGTAAGAATGGGTGACCAAGGGAAAAAACAACCCGTGGAGTTAACAAATGGTAATCAATTCCCCTAAGCATTTTGCTCAGTCACCTGATATCACAGATTAAATACAAAAAAAACTTCTCTGGGAGGAACTGTCCAATAGCAAGCCTGCTGAAATATTCTGATTGAGAAAGCATGTAGAGCTAGGGAAAAAGCAAAAGAGTTAGAGAGAGATCAGCCTTGCACAGATCAAAGCCATAGCTTTAGAGAAGCTACCAGAAATCCTGATATTTCTCTGACACTTCATTTTATTTTTAATATATATGGAAAAATCTTTCCTATCACACATCCCTCTCCTTCAGTTGCCCTTGAAACTTCCTCTCAAACTGAGACTTAGCACTCTTCTGTCTCTGTTGCTTTTAAACAGCATATTCAAAGTGACCTGCAATCTGCAGATTACAACAATCTGCAGAGTTCAGTCTTGGTGTTGTGGTGTTTTTCAGGGTTGCAAAAATGTCTGCTCAGCTCTGCAGACCTTCTCAAATTTATGCCTCCAAAGACTACTTTCTTCCTTTTGCACATGTAAAACTATCACTCCATCTTGCCATCCTGTTTTTCTTTGCATCAGAGGGAACAGGCAGGTCCACTTCTTTGAGTTCAGTCTAAAGGCACTAGGACTAGATTATTCCATCTTAGAGCTTAAATGCTCAGCATTCTTCCTACTAGCTCTTGCCTTAGGAACATCTCAAAAACTAATATCTTGATAGAGAGACTCACAGAATATCCTTTGATTTGAAAAGTCATCCTTCTGTTCCTTGACAGAGTTCATGATAAGGAAGTGGAGATCACTGACTTTTAAAAAATTGTTGCATGAGTCAAACTGAGCAGTTTCTACTCGAAAACTTTTTTTATAGAAGGATCATATCATCTTGCAGATATCCTGACAAGCTTTGAGAAAAAAGGTGCCATAATTCCCCGAGAAGAGGCCAGTTTTCCTTAATCCCACATCAAAGGAGATTTCACTCAGTTTATTTCAGTAGTGTCCATCAGTTCAGTGGTCTCATATGACAAAAAGCAGAAATTTTAAATAGTGAATGGATGTCTGAAGACTCAATTTACTTTTCTAAATAAAAGCTGCTGGTTCTGCTTGAGACACTTAGGGTATCTACCACATCCGTATTTTCTGAGGGATATGACAAAGGACCAAAAAGTGAGTGATGCTTCTCAGAGTTTGGTGTTGGGACTGGCACTGTTTAACATTTTTTGGAGATGGGGACAGTGGGATTGAGTGCACTCTCAGCAAATTTGCTGGTGACACCAAGCTTTGTGGTGCAGTCACATGCTGGAGGGAGGGGATGGGATCCAGAGGGACCTGGACAGGCTGGAGAGGTGAGGTTGTGCAAACCTTATGGAGTTCAACAAGGCCAAGGGCAATGTCCTGCGCTGGGGCTTGGGCAATCCCAGGCATGTGGACAGGCTGGGCACAGACTGGGTTGAGAACAGCCCTGCCAGGAAGGACTTGGAGGTGCTGGTGGATGGGAGGCTGGACATAACCCAGCACTGTGCACTTGCAACCCAGAAAAACAACTCCATCACGGGCTGCATCCAGAGCGGTGTGGGCAGCAGGGCAAGGGAGGGGATTCTGCCCCTCTGCTTCACTCTGGTGAGACCTTCCAGTACCTAGGGGGGTTACAAGAGAGCTGTTTGCTTACAAGAGAGAGATGCTGACAAGGGCATGGAGTGATAGGACAAAGGGGAATGGTTTTAAACTGACAGAGAGTAGGCTCAAATTAGATATTAGGAAGAATTTTTTTACTGTGAGGTTGGTGAAGCACTGGCTGAGGCTGCCCAGAGAAGCTGTGGCTGCCTCATCCCTGGAAGTGTTGAAGGCCAGGTGGGATTGGGCTTTGATCAGCTAGGTCTAGTGGAAGGTGTCCCTGTCCATAGCATGAAACTGGTTGATCTTTAAGGTCCCTTCTCACCTAAACCATTCTAGGATTCATGAAACTCAGAGAAGACATGGACAATTATTGTGTTGAAATCACTGGCATATTCTTGCTTAAGAGTCTGAATCTCTACACCTTTACCTCTAGCTCTTACATTTTACTCTGTAAAATCCTCTTGCAAACACCACCTTCTTGCCTGTGTTTGTGCAATACCTAGAACAAGGAAGCTTAGCCCATTTCTGAAGCTGCTGGATACTTTTCAGTAATAACAACAGAAATCAACTGTACTAATGAATTAGTCTAGACTCTTAGGCACATAAAAAGTCCCAGACTCATGAAACTGTCTCACTGAAAATTAAATTAAAGTCTTGTAAAGAAAATTTTAAATAAACATTTTAAAAGGCAAATAATTAAAAAGGCAGTACTATTTTGCATATATTTTGCATAACTCAAAGGTTAGCTATATTTTGCTGTATAACTGCAATCTTGATGGAAAATATTGAATTGGAATTTAGTGATTTAAGGTGTTATTTTGTCCTACCACAAACATAACAAAAAGAAAGCCCACGGACTTTTGAGAAACTGAAGAATTCACTCATTTTCTTCTTCCCTTCTCTCTTCCTCTTCCCACCCATCATTATACATAACAACACTTTAAAACAATGAAAGCTGTATTTCCAGTATTGAGAGATGAGAGCTTTTAACTGTGTGTTATCCTATATAGAGAAGTATGCCACTGTTTTGCTGGTTGCAACATGTACTGCAATTGGTTTCATGGATCTATTTATCTCCAGCATCTGGAGATTTTAACTGAAGTCTTAATGAGTGCATAACAGAAGCATATTAATTAAGTACTAACCACAGGCTTTGGCTCTGTGACAGCACACACTAAACAACACACGTGGAATATAGGTCAAAGAAGGAATATATTACATTACTTCTGAGTGGAAAAATAATGTATTTGATTTTAGTGGGGTATTGCATATGCAAATCATTAAAGTGGACTCTGAGGAGTTCTGTTTCTATACAGATCAGCAGTAGTTGTTAATCCAAAGAATGCAAATGAAGAGGAAGAGTTACAGAGCATTTTTTCATGTGAAACATTTTGGATTTGTCTACCTGAGGTAGCCGTAAGTAGTATTCTAATAATCTATGCATAAACTGAAAACTTTGTCCTAGAGGGTTCACAATAAAGAGTGCTGATATGCAGGCACCCAAACAAATGTGGAGTTTACCTTTTCAACTCATGCACATCTGTTTAATAATCCGAATTTCTGGAAGATTTAATGTGATTCATTAAACACTGCAAGAAACCCACAAACAAGAAATAATGTCTTAGTAACTTCCTCGATACCATTTTAGTGTGGTTATAGGCAAAGTATCAACATAATTCAGTGAACAGGGAAGTATTTTGTGGTTGACATTGCAAATGCAGAAAATCATAGAATGGTTTGGGTTGAAAGCAGCCACTAAAGATCATCTGTTCCAACTCCCTTGCCATGGGCAGGTACATCTCCCACTGGATCAGGCTGATCAAAGACCCATCCAACTTGATCATGGACACCACCAATGGTGAGGCATTCACCATTTCTCCAGGCAGCCTCTCCCTGTAAAAAATGTCTTGCTGATCTTCAGTCTAAACCTATCCTGTATCAGTTTAAACCCCTCATTCTATCATTACAAATCCTGGTAAAAGAATCTTTCTCTTTCTTTGCTATAAATCCTTTACATAAATTGAAAAGCTGCTATTAGCTCTTCCAGAAGCGTTCTCTTGTCCAGGACGAACAGCCCCAACTCTCTCAGCCTGTTTTCACAGAGGTGGTGTTTCAGCCTTCTGATAATTTTTGTGATCATTGTGTGGATCCACTGCAGCAGTTCCGTGTCCTTCCTGTGCTGGGAAAAAACCACTGGATGCAGCACTGCAGATGGGATCTCACCAGAGCAGAAGGGCAGGATCTCCTCCCTTACCTGCTGTTCCCACTGTGAGATTAGCCCAGGACATGGTTGTTTTGCTGGGCTCTGAGTACAGATGGATAGGTCATGTCCAATTTCTCATTCCCCAGTATCCCCAAATCCTTCACACAGAGCTGCTCTCTTTCCATTCCTTCTTCAGTCTGTATTGATATTAGGAGGATACAAATGGGCACTGACTAATCTTCTCCACTATGCACTTCAAGAAAGGAAGAATAATGTTCTGTAGTGAGACCATTAGAGATAAGGGAAAAGCTTCCACTTATGGCCAAATACCTGCTAAAGATCATCCTTTCAGTAAAACACTGTAGGAATTCATAGAAGTCTTAGTTCATGAAGAAAAGCAGGGTCATCCAGAGGAAAGCAAGGGAGAAAAGCAAGATGTGTCACCTATGTTCTGATGGATGATACAAAGTGAAGTGCTAAAAGGATGCAGTGAGAGATTCAGAGCAAAGAGAAAATTTGTTGAAGGTGTCTAAAAAGATCTAAGAAAGGTGCTGGTTCTGGAATTACATTACAGCATCCCTTTTCCTGCCAGTGCAATTCTTAGATTCTAAGGATAATTAATGTCACCTCCCGGTCACAGAGCTCTATGACTGATTTCCATTTCCAAGCCCCAACGGAGAAGATCAGTGCTATTAATCTATTCACTGTGAAAAACTACAGAGATAGTAATAGCAAATACTGAAATACTCACCGATTTTTTTGTCCACTTCTGGCATATCCCAACTCAGTGATTGTGTTATTCAATCTGACATTAACATGCATTTATGGAGCAAAAAGAAGAACAATGTCTCTGTTGAATTTTAAAAAATATTTTGAGAGCAGTAATCATTACTTCTAGATGATAGGAACAGGATCATGTAGGCCATCTTCTCTTCTACCTTGCTGTTTACCCTTCTATCTCTATTTCAGTATCACTCACAACAGTAGCACCTAAATACAACTGACAGCCAGAAAACTGGTGCTGGTATTTTAACTTTTCTAAACTCTTCCACATCAGAAATACTGTAATATAACAAGAAAAGACTGATGGGTCATATTAAAACTCTGTTTTTTCTATTAACTTGAGCCAAACACAAATTTCCCCAGTTCCTGACTCTGAGTATTACAGCAGTATCTCAAGTGTTTAGACAGGACTGGGGCAGAATTTAATGTGCTACACACTCTGCAAAGAAGTGGACAAAGACAGCCTGTGTGAACAGTCTCATTGTGTTAAGCTGAAAGTAATGATGCTTTGTTTCTGCTTTACAGGTGGCTCTATGCAATATAGAGACATTTAAAAGCTTCTACACTGGCATCACACTTGAGAGAGAAGAATTCATCTTAGACCTCTTTGTTCCAGGCAGCACTTCAATAAAACTTCACCTCTTTCATCACTGGCTGTCTTGATGTCTTTCTTCATCCTAGATTTTTCCAATATGACATTTCTCTTGACATGGGTGATGGAAAAACACACTCCTGCACAGTTACTAGCAAATTATTGTGTGCATCACCCTCCAACAGAAAAAATGTAGAGATTTCCCACTGAGTTTACCTCAAAATAATCAATAAGTTTAGATGAAGGGCATACTTTGTCCTCATGAAACAGAGGCAGAGTCAATAAAAAGAACTCTGAGGTTAGTCCCCTGGTCTTACTGACCCTCATTTGCAGGACCACAGGAAGTTTCAGCTTGGAAGAGATCTGAGGAAAACCTCTAGTCCACCTCTTGATTAAAGCATGGTCAGATGTGAGGCCAAACCAAGTTTTCAGAAATTTGTCCATTCTAGTCTAGAAAATCTCCAAGGGTGGCCAACAGCATGACTTGACAGGACAATCTGTTCTAATATTTGATGGTCCATGATGAAAAGCTTTTTCCTTATATACAGTCTGAACTTTTTTTTCCCATGTATCCTTCTGAAGACAGGATCCTTTGAGAGATGCCAAGTCTAAGGTGGCATGGAAACAGTCTGGTGAAAAGCTTAAAAACTGTTATTCATTGGCTGTCATGAAGATACTGAAAAATGCTGAAATACAAAACACACTTTCAGTGGAATCTAGAGCCCAATGTAGCAAATAAGAAACAAGAGTCGGCAATATTGGAAATCTTAGATGGACATCAAGTGAGAATAAAGTAAAAATAAGACACAGGTACATTTAACTAATGAACAAGGTACATTTAACTAGGGTAATTAAAAGTTATTTCTCTTTTCAAAGAATATACCAAAAAATCTGAAAAAAAAAAGTAATATCAGAGATATTTCCATCTCTTTAGGCAAATTCTGATAGGACTAGTCCTGATTATTCTGTGAGACACTCTAATATAATATAAATGGGTCAAATATTGCATCAGAGTCAGTATACATCAGCCTCCAAAGCTGAGATCCTTGTTGTTGGCCCTTTAAAAAGGAATAAATCAGGTCTAATTGGATTGAAGTGACTCAGTGGTTTGGTTTACCACTGCACTGTTGGTGCTCTGCCAGAGATTTTAAAAGCCAGCTTGGGAACTCAGAGTGAAAGACAGAGAGACAATTAGTCTGAGGTTTAGACTAAAGAAACAGCTTCTTCTCTCTTCTTTTACCTGTCACAGAACTTTCCTTCATAAGTGTTTATTCCCATGAGTTTAATTTGCCCTTGGCAGTGAGGGAATTATTTATTTATAAGATAATATTCTTTATAAACTTAAAAACTATATTCTATTTCAGTATAATTTCTGAGGCTTTGTTTGTGTGTCTGAAAAAATTAGCAAATTCAAATGGAATGGCCATAACACTAGGAAATCATATTTCATCCTACAGCAAGCAAGTGAAAGATTCTTCTTCATCTAAATCATATTTCCAAGGTGAAAAGATAAGACCAGTAATTGCATTGTCAGTCTAGAAACCAGGAAACATTTTTTTTTATTTCTAACCTCTGTTGCTGTTTGTTTTCCATATAAACTTGGATGAGTCACATAGGGGTGATTTTACTTTTTTCTTTATTTAGGTACCTGGTACATACTAAGCTAGTAAAAGAAAAGTTTTCTATAAAAATGCCTTGACGGAATGAAAACTGAAGTGCTCCATTTGACATTTTCTGCTAAAAGAATTCACACACTTTAAAAAATGTAAGATTTCTACAATTATTTTCTTTTTGGACATAAATTCTATTGTAATTTTTTCTTTTCCAAATTTCAGAGAAGCAGCTTCCACATTGAGAGTTCTATGTATCATGATATCACTTTGTTACTGGCCATATTTTTGGGTCTGACTAGTCCAGTGTTTTTTGATGACTATGGATTGCTTGCATTGCATTTCAACTCCCTCCCACACAACCACACAGTACTTGATTTCCTGCTATTTGCTTTTTTTGTTCTCTTTCATATTTTTTCCATAGCCTACATGAGTCTTCATTATCAAGAATCACAAGGTTTGAGTTGAGGTTGGCTATGTGCTGTGTGGCATCAGTTATGACAATGATCACTTCTTTGCTGATTCCCATCTGTCGGGATTGAAGTATGTGTGAGCAAACAAAAATTGTTTGGTGGAAGCTCATTTGAACAATTGTGTGAGGGTCCAGACATTTTTTAACACTTTGCTGTGGTATCATGAAGGTAATTAAACACACTCTGTGATGCACATTTTAATGGGAATCAGAAGAGAAGAAAGCTGGCTGGCTCGTGGCTGAACTCTGGACAGCCAGTGTCCTGGAAATGTGCTGGCTTAGGATTTTATGTGTTTAAAGCCAGTTTCACATTACATAAGGAACATGCTATTTGTCATGCAGACAGCTAAGGCATGGTGATGAGTAGGAAAGGAAGTTGTCCAAACCCTATCAGTAGCAAAACTGGGAATTGGTCATGGCCCCAAACCTACCAGAGTTCAAGAAGAGCTTGGATGCTTTTGGGGACTTGGTGAGATTTTTGGGGTTGTCCTGTGCAGGGCCAGAAGTTGGACTCAATGATCTTGGTGGGTCCTTTCCAGCTCAGGTTATCCTATGATTTTATGAAAGCCAGACACAGAACTTGTGGCTGAACGGTGATTCAAAATGGCAGAAGGAAAATGAAACATCAGAGCATCTGTACAACAAAGTGGGATAACCTGGGCAGATTATGGATATTTTACACAAAGAGAGTGACAAGACACAATGAACTTGAACCCTGATTAAAGGCCAGACCTGATCGTGTGCTCACTGTACAGAAAGTTGGTATCTGCAAAGCAGGGATGTAAAACAGGGATGTAAACTCCTGTGACAAATTATTCTCTTGAAATGCTATATGCATCTAACTAAACAACTTATACCACAGACATAATTATTTTATAATTACTGCCTCCTTCACAGGAGAAACACTGCTAGCAGGAAACAGCAATGCTGTATTAAATAATGTTATGCTATAATGGAACTGCAAAGGCTGAGATGACTGTGGTTTTTTGAATTTAAAAATGGCCTGGTTACTGCTGCAGGATGCAAGAGGTCAAAGCGAATAGAGCTAATCAAGAATTGTATAAATGAAAGCTTTGATTCACTGTAGTCAAAGTACTTAAATACAATATACATATGAAAATATTTCTCTAGTATCTCCCACTTCTTTATGAAATATGTGAATATTGATTTTCACAGGTACTTGAAGTTTTATTCCTATCCATAAATCTCCCTCTCATGTACACAATATCGCAAGAAATGTGAGAAAACAGGAGTTACAAAATCCCACCTCAAAATCATCCAGAGCTAATAAATAAGTTGTAAAGTTATTAGTATGCAACCTTCTAGTTGAAAAACATACACCAACAAGTGTGTGCATCAACAGCCATATAACAGCTCTCAAACAGGGATAGCTATCTCAGTGCTACTAGTACCAGTGCAAAATAAATTTTAAAAATCTTTATTTCTGCTTTCTAGTAGTTAGGATTGCTGTATGACTTGCCATGTGGGTGATAATTAAAAGTAGGTTTCCATATTTGGCATTTTTAATAAAGAACACTGCTTTGCCTCCCTCTCTTTTTAAGATGGAACTCTGACAGACCAAGGGAACACACTGACTTCCCCTTCACCATTGGCCAAGAGACTGGCACACCTTTTCTTCTTTCTTCTCCACAACCTGCAAAATAATTCCTTGAGCAACACCACTTACCTTCTACTTAACTGAGAAAAATGACATATCTGCAAGAAATATTCTTTTGCACCTCTCCATGTGAATCCTGATGTTTTCCTGAAATGTTCAGGACCAGGATGGATGGGACCCTGAGAAATCTGGTCTAGTGGGAGGTGTCCCCACTGTGGCAGGCGTGTTGGAAGTAGATGGTCTTTAAGGCTCCTTTCAACCCAAACCATTCTGTGATTCTCTGATGATCAACTGCAATGTTTTTACACCCATGTGGCCACCACTGCATTGTCCTTTACACATTTCAAAATCCTGTCTCTTCTCATACTGTTACTTACACTATTGCTTTTGGAAAAAGGAAATCTAATGACCTTCTATCTGTCACATTAAATTCTATTATTTTTTGACTTTGATAAAATCAAAACAAAGACTGGGTCTGTTTTTCAGTATCTTGTATATCTTCCCTTCTATCTGCTCTATCTGATGTATCCAGTCTATCAGCTGAATTTCAGCAATGCAGCAATTCTGATTTTTGTTGTTATTGTTGTTGTCTGTCTACACTGATGTCTCTAGACCTGCTGTGATTGGTTCTAGCATTTTTTCATTTTATTTTTAATTTGACATCTGGGTATCAATTTAATATTTACAGCCAGTAAGAGGAACATCTTTCAATTTTTTTTATCTGGTTCAGATATAGTTAATTTATCTAATTCAATCAATTCAATCAGTTCAATTAACTCATCTAGTTCAATTATCTAGTTCTGATACAGTTCATTTTAATATCCTGGAAATCATAAGCCTCTATATCTCAGTGATCTGTCCTTTTCCACAGGTCTTCTGCTTAGGCCTGCTACATTGACAATGTCTACTTCACTTTCTTATTTTATTCCAACATTTAAAGCTGTACTTTCTCTTCTGCTCTCACATTCTGCCTGGCACGATCCCTACTTCACTCTGTTCTGCTTTATTGTGGAACCACCTATTTCTCTGCCACTTTGCTGGGTGGCAGCACAATTCCACATCCTGTGGTCTTTATTTGAGGTCATGTAAGGCCTGTACCACATTAAAAAGGAAGCAGAAAGAAGTTGCATGGGCACAGCAGAAGAACTAATGTAAATCTCTCAAAAACATAATCCATACCTAATTAATGAGATACAGCTGTGGTCTATCACAGGATTCTGGAAGTGGCTGAACTATAGCATCGTATGGCTGGAAAGCATCCATTGGGTCTAATTCCTCAGAGTAAGTTCAGACTTATTCAGTGCAAATATTTTTTTTCTGGCTGTGAGAGTTGGATGCAGAGATATGGGCATATGGGACAGGAAAGAGGCCAGATTGCTGCAGGTTGTTAATGTGTGAGCTACAGGTAGAGCAGTAAGGGACTGTGAAAAAAAGGCATGAGGTTTGACAGGTCTGAAGTGTGGGATCTGACACTGAGAAGTTCGTATATCCCACTGCCGAGCTCAGGAGAAGGAAGGGGGTTTGTGCCACACAGAATCAGACTCTGAGTGATGGAGAAAAGTACAAGGTTGCCCACAACTGACAGCAAAGGTTTCTTCTGACACCTGAACACTCCTCAGAGGTCTGCCTGTCTAGGGAGTGACCTCCTATCAAGGCTCAGATCTCACAAGTTAAGCAGACAGGGGATTAAAAAGTGCCAGAAAAAGTCAGAATCCAGGCAGAGTGTGAAGGACTCCTGCAGGGTTATGCAGTAAGGTACAATGGGACTATAATTAGCTTGATAGTTGAAATGAAGGAACAGGCCACAGAATTACAACAGATCAGACGTGTAGAGGAAGGTTATACCTTGGAAAAAACTCTGCATGATTTGTTCTTAGAATGCTTTCCTTTGCATCGAAGGGAGAGATCTCTTGAGGAAGTGAAATAGATTAGGAAAGACTATGAAGAAGGAGTCAAAATATAACATGATCACAGTGCAAGCTACTCCAAAGTGGAGAGAATTAGAGTGATGAAATCTTATATGCATTTAATAAAGATTTAGGTGCAGTGACTAAATCAATCAAAATCCACTTTATTTCTTTCCAATAACATGCAAGCTAATCTAAATTTCCTAGAGCCAGGATATATCACTGCTCTGTATTTAAGTCTTTTGATGATTTTCGCTCTGAATATGTTCTGTTTAGCAATTGATGATCCTTTCTTCCCTTGTTTTATTTTGTGTTTTGTTTTTTTTCCCTGGCATTCTCTTTTAATTCCTTTTAAGTGCACTGAAAACATGAATCATAGAATCATAGAGTTGCTTTGCTTGGAAGGGACCTACTTCCAACCCCCTGTCATCAGCAGGAACACCTTTCACTAGACCAGGGTGCTCAAAGCCCCATCCTACCTGGCCTTGGATGATTCCAGGTGTAGGGCATCCACAATTTCTCTGGACAACCTGTTCCTGTGTCTCATCCCACTCACTGGAATATCTACTTACTAATATCTAACGAACATGGGTCTCATCTCTTTAAATACCTTTGCTTAGACTATTACTAGAAAACTGATGCATTCACCTATAATATAAAATTAAATGTCCTGGTCTGGGTGTGGTCACTGTGCTCATTACAACATAACTGAAAGGAGGGAAATCAGATATTTTTGTTTCAAAAACATCAGTGGAAAATGACTGTTTAGCACCAGTTGCATGAAGTTCTGCACACCAGGTAAACAGTGTTGAGTATATGCAGCTGAAATTGCAGCATTCTGCTGTCAGTGTTATAAATTCTTTTAAACTGAGGATGTGGTCACTCGGATCATGCACTGCTATTTTAGTGCAAGGATCTTCTTTTGAATCACAGAATCATTGAGGCTGGAAAAAACCTTTAAGATCGAGTCCAACCATTAACAGAACACCATCATGTTCACCACTAAACCATGTCCCCTGGTGCCACAACCACACAGCTTTTGAAAAATTCCAGGGATGGTGAATCCACCCCTTCCCTGCTCAGCCTATTCCAGTCTGTCCAGATTCATCTGAAGATCCTTCCTACTTTCAAGGAGATCAACACTCCTGCCCAACAGAAATTGGGATGGGAAGGACTTTTGAACCTGGGCATACCAGCAGTAGAGGATCATCTCTGCAGGCAGCACTGTTGCCTAGAAGGTACTTGCAGAAGACAACAGTAATTTAGGGAGTGCAGAGGACACTCTGCACACCTGGGCTCTGACTCAGCTGCTGACACATGAGCATCTTGTGCTGTCTGAGGTAGCCTGGGGTACAGGAGACATTCACACTTGGTCAGCAGCAGGACCCGTGGGGGATGTAGTACAATCTCAAGAGGTGAGGCAGGGCATGCAAGCATCTTAAATGACACAAGACATTTAAATGTCAGCAACTGACCTGAACTTCTTGAGTTTTCTGAATCTTTATTTCTCTGTCAGCTCTGACTTCAGAGTGCCATAGTCCTTGCCCTCTTCCTTTGGAACGTGCTCCAGGCTCATTGTCCCATTCATTTCCCTTGTTTCTTGTTCTAGTTGAACTCTTTGAGTAACACCAGCACATTAATCTTACAGGAAGATACTATTTTAATTTTTTTTCTGCTGGACTATAATACCATAAGACCTTTACAGAAAGTCTTGTAAGGAAAAAGGTGAAAATGTACAGCTGGCAGGGAAAATGCAATGACCAGCAGTGAGGCTGCCATGGAAACATAGCCTGAAGCTAACAAAAGACAAATCTTATCAGCACATAGTTAATGAAATTTTGATAAAAGGCAGGCAAATCTGCTATTAGAAACATAATTCTTGTTGGTCAACGTTGCAGCTAAGAATCTGCTACTTATTTCCTTATATTGCTTGTCACTGTTAGTGCCAGTGTTAGCATACTTTTAAAGTGGTCAATGCCACTGGCCTAAACTTATTCCAAATTAAAGTGTTTAGCTTAGAAGATTGCTCAAAGGAGAATATGGAGACATAGCCACATAATTCAAGCACCTGTATTTACCTGTATTAATTGTGTGAATAATTCTAGTATGACAATTTGGAGTCATAACGTGACACAAGAATTCTTGCTTTATTAACATCAAGTATCCACTTGTGCAGAAACAAATAAGGAAAATTTTTAGCTGGGTTTTTTTTTCCTCTAATCAAAAAATATCTTTTATCTTGCCAGCGAAGTTTGTAATAATCTGACACTTCAAGGTAAATTGTACAAAAAATCAAATCCATCCAAATCAGGACTTATTTGGACAACCATACCATACCTTAAATCCAGGACTTTTTTCTTCTGTTCTTTACATACTGGTATATTTTGCAAATATCACTGTTTGAAATAGATCCTACTCAAATAGTTTATAAATTGCAATGTGTTGATGCATTCACTTTTTTTCTTTGAAATGGTACAATCACACAGTCTATAACTTCTTTCTGAAAGATGATGCTTAAAAATGTTTGGGACATGTTGCTTTTAGTCAGTCACCCAGTAACACAAGATGTTAAAGTTAGCTACCCTGTTCTGGGAATTGAGTAGATAAAATAGAAAGAGCTTAAGATATAATCATATATACCCAGTCAATCCCCAAAAAAGAAGCTGAATGCTAATTTTCTTGGTGCATAACATGCACTTTATCCTTTTCAGCAACCTTGAGATCAAGAATGGATATGCTTATTCTGAGAGAAGATTAAAACTGTGTCCTTGTAACATAGTAGAAAAAGTTTCATTCTTTCAGAAATGTGAGATTCAGAGCAACTGTCTTTGAGAAGAAATACAAAGAGGCAGCTCAAATATCTTAGATTTCAGAAAGACTTTTTTTCCCAGAACTTGAAATCCCAAGATCCTGAATGTAAGATACTACCAGAAAGTTGTTTAGGCTTAATGGGCTCTTGGAGTCAAAATCATGAATGGGAATGACTCCGAGCAGATACTGCCACATGGAACAGAATTACTGCTGGATTCTGAGTGGAAAATCTGGGAGAGTGTGTGCCCCCCTCACCAAAAGCCCAGAGTCAAACGATGACATTGGGTACAAGGGTGCACATATGGGGGGATCTGATGGAGTCTTGAACCTTCTACCCATGTGGTCACCTACCATGAGCACATTGCTTAGAGAGCAGTTTACCCCATGGAAACTGAGGATAGACTCATTTACATCAGATTTAGAATACCAGAGACAGGAAGAAAATACTTGTTGTGCTGAACATCCTGAGCGTTTGTACACTGACATGAGAAGTATGAAGATAAACAAAAAGATTTGAAAGCTTTAACACATAAACAAAGCTGCAATTTATTTACTGTAGCAGAGCTTTGAGGCAGTTACTTATGACTGCACTATGAAAAGGAAATGACTGAGGATCATTCAGAAAGAAAAAAAAATAAAAAGAATGGAAAAAGGAAAACAGTAAGTGACACAGCCCTGTGCACCAAGACTTTCTGTCATTAATAATGTTTGATAACTTCTATCTATTATTCCAGAAAAAGGTGAATTGAAGGGAGATGACTGAAGGAGTCGTGACATTTCTTTGAAAAAAGATGAAGCAGGTACAGAAGAAAAAAAAAAATTCCATTGAACATGAAGGGCAGTATTTTAATGAAGCAACAAAGTGGTTAAAGCTTTGACTCAGATACAAAAAGAAACAAGAAATAGAAACTGAGATTAATAAAAATGAAATTAAATATAAAAAAATATAAAATAAAATGCACATGTAGACAGAAACTTAGAAAGACCAAAAAATAATATGGAGTGCAGTGTGTAAGAGGCATCAAGAATAACAAGAAATCATTCTTTGAGCAGTAAGTGAAACATCATGGAAAATCTTGATCTGATACTCAAGTTCTTGTAGTTCTTAAGTTTCCCTGTAAAAGGTCAATGACTAGCAGATGTCTGGAAATACTAATGTAGTGATAAAAAGATAAGATTTCCGAGTCTTCTACTTTGAATTAGAAAAACAGAAATGAAAAAGTAATTGCAAACACTTCATAAATTCCCAGTTTGAATAAGCTCACATTTTTAGTAACTATCTCTACCTTAACAACTGAAGGGCTAAACCAGTAGCAACCAGCAAAATCTAATTATATGATTACATCAAACCACTGCAACTTTCTTCTGAGACAGCGTTATAGACTTTCTGAATAAAGATGGTAAAGATAAATTGCAAAAAACAATTAATTTTATAAAGGTTTATTTCACATTCCAGGATGATTCCAACAAGGAATGGAAACACGAAAACATGGAACCAGTACCACATGAGTCTGATAACCATTCATATATAGAAGTTATTAATTTCAAAAGAGAAAGAATATATTTGTGGAGTCCTGCAGAAAGCTACCATGTAATTGGTCAATGCATTCACTAACTGCACAAAAAATTTAAAGAAGTTTATTTTTTTCAGTTTGCTGATCATAAGAGAGGAAACACATACATTAAATGAAATTAATAGAACAGAAAGTAAATTTGAAAATTGGTAAAACAGTACTGCAAAAAGATACGATTGGATGAGATTAGGTGAGCAGAGACAGTGTGAGTTGTTAAAATTGAAGAAAATAGTCAACTACACAATTACAGGGTGGGGTATGACGGTAGCAGATCTGTAGAAAAAATGTCTGGGAGTTAGAGAACTGTATTGGTCAAACATGACCCAAAAAGACTGTAGGGAGAAAATAAAAACTTTATTTTGATTAGCAGAAACCCCAAAAGCCTCTAGAAGATGTGAATTCATTCACTCTCTTTCAGGTCCCATAATGTTTTAGGGATGATGGAACTTCAGGTTTTGGACCTAGTAGTGTGCAGTTATTAAGTGTTAACCAAGACACCTGTGACAAGAATAAACATGAGCCTGGAAAGCAAGAAGACTGAACAGCTTCTTCAATTACCGAAATTAAAATTTTCTGATGCTCCACTGACTGCAATGGGCTCTTATATATCTTGTTCAGAAGACATGTCTGCACTATGGACACCCAAATACAGGCATTGAAAGTTTTGGTGTGAATTACAGCACAGCAAAAATATTTCCAATTTAGGACTGGGATTGATTGCCTGGAAACTGTGAGGACCTCCATCACGGGGGGTCCTTAAACAGGATTGGGAAAGCCTGTGTCAGGAATGAGGCTGGCGTGTAACTAACCATGCTTCAGGGCAAAGAGGAGAAATTAACAGTCTTTTAAATCCCTCTGGGAAACTGGGACTCAGAGCCTGAAGCCACTCATGCACTTAGCTTCCTACATCAAATGTTCCTGTACTTCAGCACAGACAGTCACTGAATTAAAACCAGACATAATCCTGGGATCTCTGAATGACTCCTGTCTCGGACCTCCTCTCCTCCTTTGACTAAATAGAGGGAGCACTGGGAAATCAGCCAGTCCATGGGCTCAGCATGGTAAAGACACGGCCTGAAGGCAGCTGGATTGAATGGCTCCTAATCTCCTTTTTCTCAGCAATATTAACAGCTCCATGGGTGTACATATGAAGAGTGCGGAAGGCTGTAAACTCTCAGCACAGGAGTCCTCTGTGCCCCGTTAAAAAAGAAGATGCCGCAGGGCAAAAGGACTCAGAGATAAGCAACTTCCTTCTAGGTTATGGTGACCAAATGAACCATCCCCAGCATGCCTTGTTTCCTTATGGTAATACTCTGTACCCAGTTGGCTGATTGGTTTCTACCCCACCCCCCGCCTTTCCTATAAAAGAAGTCCCGAACCTGGTCTCCGTTATGGAGAGTGTGTTCCTGGGCTTTCCTTTGCCGGACAATAAAGGACCTCTGTGGAACTGCCAAACAGAGCTCCTGTCTCTCTGTCCCCGAGTTCGCCTCGGGTGATCTCACAAACACCTGAATCACGAGACCTGAAATCTCTTGTAGCTGAGATATCGCTACACCCTGCTGAGATCACTCGCTGTCCAGAGAGGTTTGCCCTGCCCCTGAGATCACTCGCTGTCCAGAGAGGTTTGCCCTGCTCCTGAGATCACTCGCTGTCCAGAGAGGTTTGCCCTGCCCCTGGAAGAGCTGTTCTCTGCAGGACACTCTCTCTAGGGAGGTCGTGGTGAACTGGTGCTTCACTGGTATCAAACCCTCTGAGACAGAAGGGGGTGATTGCTTCCCCCCTGATTTAGTGTTCTGCATCATTTTGTTGCCTGATGTCCAACTCTGGTACAAGGACCCAGTCTAGCTCTTGATAATTATGCAAATGCTCTTTTATTTCTAATCAAAAGTTAACAATCTGCTAAAAGAGAGCTCTTTAAATAGGACTCCCAGCTACTGCTTCTTTCCATAATGTTAACTGTAAAATGCATTTAAAATCACTCTGCATCCAAATTTTTATCCCTGCAGAATGGACTTACTATGCCACTAATTTCACGGGTGTTGTGAAGCAAAGAAGTATGAAGTACTATTCCTGGAAGGAACAGACCCATGAAAATCAATTTAGTGTGAATGCTCTCTCTTTATCAGTGTCACTGACACCAAACACTATTTATTTTTTTGGTATGTGTATATATATATGTGTAAATATGAAGAGGCCATTCTATTACTTGAGTCAAATGAGATTTCCAGTAAAGCTACACCATATCCCAGTCAAATCACCTTGCCAGTGGCACAAGGAATGGAACTGGAAAGTTACTTTTTCACAGAAATGTTGTTCACATCAGTTAGTACGCTGTGAATGTGGTTTGTATCATTCTAGGATGATCTTACCACATGAGGTGGAGTAGGACTCACCAGTAGGTGTGTTTGCTATCAAAAGTGAAAATATCTGGGCACCCTGGTGCATAGAGACAGCATTTAGTGCACTGACCTGTTGAAAAGAGTGCAAGAAGCTGAAAAACTAATCTCTTCCTTTTCATGCCATTGGCATTTTTTAACTCCTACAAATGTAGAATAGTGGGCAATCAAGGTGCGGGCTTTCAACATTGGATTTGTTCAGTGAAGGACTGATACTTTTCTTTAGCCTTCACTACTTTCATTGTTTTTAAAGTCAACAACATAATTTCTCTCTCTCCTTTTTTCGTAGTTAAATCTGGATTTAGGCATTGATGGGTTATAGACCGAGCTTTCTGCAGAAAGTGATCCTTCCATTAGTGTTCATAAAATGAAAGATCGGGTGAAAGTGGCTGAGCTCACTTGAATTGTGAAATTGTTTAGAAAATAACTTTCTCTAGCAAGGAAGGGAGTTAAATCGGTTTTGGGAGAGGCAAAATCTTCCCCAAAGTTTTGTCTCCTAAACTGACTTTTTCTAGTGTGCCTGAATAAAATATGATGGATTTTCAAGAAACCTTGTGGTAACCCTTACAATGACTTCTTTAGCTGTGTTTTCAGAAGCATGTCCTCAAAAACATTTTTATGTTCTTGATTTGAAGGTTTGGTTTTGGTTTCAAAAAATAAGTATGCATAATTGTGGTCAAAGTTCATTCTACTTTTGTCATCTTTAAATTTTAATGGTATCAGGAAGATGGGCACAAAATTAATGATACATAAAAGGATGAAGAGACCTTAGTTCTCTTGTATAGCCACAAAGTGTCACCCTTTTCCCATGCATTGTCTACTCTGATTGCTTTTATGTAGCTCAGGAAAAAAATGTCTCCTTTAAAGGAGACAGTCCTGAAGTGCAAGGACAGAATCAGGGTCTCAGCTTGTGTCTGTAAAGTGACACATGTCCATGCAGATCTCTGATGAGTGCAATGGATATTAAAAAGAAACAATTCAGAGAAGGAGACAATATTTGGTACTTTTATTCATGCATTGCTGATACCAAGTACCTTTGAAGATCACAACATGGTTAAAGCCCCATGGTTTAGTCTGTTTACAGGGAAGCTTATTTGCCTATATATAATCAATTCTGCACTTCCTATAGATCTGTATCTTTTGATCAACTGATGTTATTTTATAAGAAGATAAACCTGTGTCTGAGGGTGGGGGTTTTTATTTTTGTTGCTGTTCTGGGTGTTTTTCTCAAGAAAACTCTAGAAATACAATGTCTGTTTGAGAACTCCAGGCCTATGATAAATTGAGTTGAAAGCAACTAACATTTTCTGAAGTGATATTTTAAAACAGAGAAATAGAGGAACACACAAAGATCCAGAAACTTGATTTCTGTGGGAAAAGAAGAGAGAAAGCATGTGAAAAATATGACAAATTCTGGATTTAAAAAAAAAGTTTAATATATGACCCTTGATAATATAATGTTTTATAATTGCAAAAGGAAATTGAATTTTCTACTTTTTAGCAAAAATTAAGCCTTGTTGTATTTATAGAGATGTTCTACAGTGGTTGTTAATATGAGGGAGGTGCCAAAAAATCAGTTTGTCATCTATTTAGGACAGAGCAAATAGAAGATGTGGGAGAATGTCACCTGGTTAAAACCAGCAGTATTGGTATGTGAGTCCTAATTTCTGTGTAGGCATTTGCCTCAGGTCTTTAGATAAGTTCCTAATTCTGGTAGTGTGTAGGCATCAGACGTGTTCCTCCTAAAGACAGTTTTGATTTTCTGTTTATTAATCCACCCATTCCCTATGACTGTTCCTGTGAGTCTCATTCCGAGATACCAAACTCCCTCTTTTTGTTGTAGACTAAACTTCACTTTTGATTCCAGTTGCTGAAATTTCTCTGGGCTTTGAGTACATGAAAGTTCAAATCCCATAAATAAGGAGCAGAACCCCTCATGTCAAGTGTGCGAGAAAAGCAAATCAACAAACAGGTTTTCTAATTTTTCTCCTATACTGATCTAAGATCAGGTTCTCTGTAGGAACAATTTGTTAAGAGTCCTTGGGCAAAGTCCTGGTATGCATTTGTTTTCAATCATTCACTTTAGAAACTCCCCTTACCTTGCACTGAGCTGGCTTGTCCTTGTCATTCCAGCTCATGTTCTGTCATTTGGCTTAATGTCTTTGGAAGGAGTACAATGCTTTGATTGAAAAAGTCATTTTTATAGTGGGGATGAACTAAATGAACGTGGGGGAGGATTCATTATGCTGAGAAAAGCAGGCAGAAGACCTTGACTGTATTTTCTCCTCCCTTCCCATTTTAGGGAGGTTAAAAGGTAGGGAGAAGTTCAGTTTAAAGAGATGGAGCAGACCTGCATAACTATTTTGCTGCCTACACTCAGTTGCAGAGTTAGTTATGAATTCTTGAGAAAGCAAACGGCTCTGGGTTGATGGGGTCTAATTTTGATATGAATCGTAACTTCAGAAATTGAGTTTTTTTCCTGGATTACAGGTAGGTGTGGATGTGGGAGAATTTAACTTTTTTTATTTTTTAAATGTCAGCTCATTCTAAAGGACAGAGTTATCATTTCAACAAACTATATTATAAATTCTCATGAATGATATGCAAAAAGATAACAATCAACCCTTTTGTCTCTTTCCCTCTCAAACAACCCTCTGAGGCAGAAAGAAAACATTACAAAAGTAGACTAGTGGGAAATTATTTCACCAGGATGCAGAGAAAAAAGAACTTGTATAGGTACAAAAGAGAAACTTCCAAGAAAGTTTAAAGTGGTACACTGGAAACTCATCCTTTCAGGTATGATTTTGCATATATATTATCATAAACATATGGATGGGGCCCTGAACAACCTGGTCCAGTAGAAGGTGTCCCTGCCCATGGCACGTGAGTTGGAATGCAATGATCTTTAAGGGTCCTCCCAACCCAAACCATTCTATGATTCTATAAAAGCTCTGTCAGGTAGGACAAGATACAACACCAAGTTACATGATTTCACTTTCCTTAGGGTTACACAGGACTTTGTTAAATTCCAATTAATTTAGATCTGTAGCAGAATCAGTTTGAAATGGGTCAGAAATTAATTTCACATAATATGCAGATGTTCCTGGAAAGCATGAGAATCTCTAAGTTGACTTGGTGAGCTCAGAAGAGTGGGCTTTCTCCCTTTAGATCTGTTCTACTTACCATATTTACCGTTTTTTGAAATTCTGCTTCTAGCATTGACCATGTGTTTTAAAATTACACATACTAGTAGCAAAAATAAAAAAAACCAAAAACCCAACCAACCAACCAAAAAATAAAAAGACACCAAAAAAAAAGAGCAAAGGTTTCATTTAAAATGTAAATTTTGCAGAGATGTTTCCAAACCCAGTATGATACGATGGAACAAGCCGTGACAGAAAATTAGGGTCATCATAAATCTTGCTGTTCTCTCTTCCTTTCACAAGCTTTGGCTCCTGTCTTCCCACTCTATGCACAGCAACTACCACAGATGGATCAAGAAGTCAGAAGGTCTTACCACCTTTCAGCAAACTGCTAATTAATGGCATATTAGTGTTCTCAGTCAGGCAAACAGAGAAAACACTGTGAGTAGTAAATCACTTTTGAGTACGGTACATGGGAACTCATTCACAAACGGCTCAGCAGAAGGTCAGCCTTTTGTGAAGGTTTAAAGTAGGGTAAAAACTCAGAGCTCTGAATTCACAGCAGGAGACCTTCATCTTAC
Organism: Dicrurus megarhynchus; assembly: GCA_013399195.1. NCBI lineage: Eukaryota > Metazoa > Chordata > Aves > Passeriformes > Dicruridae > Dicrurus > Dicrurus megarhynchus. Next base: position 411,265 of record VXAD01006096.1, read on the forward strand.
AGCCACTCTGCCCTGGCATCTTTTATGTGTAAACAGCAAGCAGGAATTCTTAACTAAAACAAAATGCTACACTGCATGCATAATGCCTCCCTTGGGGAGTTAAAAAGAGAGGACAAATTACATGTGACAGATGTTAGCTACATCACTTAACACACCACCGAAAGGCATTCAGGGTATATCTGAAAGGTACAGTGTAATGTGAGACGTACCTGAGCAAGCTCTGAATGAGAAACTTGACATACAAACCCCGGCAGAGAGCGATACTATTATGGTTATCCTACTACTGGGTCCCAGAGGAGATTAGTCAGAGCTGACATATGCTTTCATTCAGGTCACTGCACTGGGTCATGGAGAAAGGGTTTTGGGTAGTATGCACGTAGGCTCTGCTTCGTCAACAAAATCCTCGTGTTCCCAGGCCCTGTTTCATCTAAAAAGCAGATTCAGTGAGAGATTAAGACATCTAGGATGAGGTATCTACTTCTGTACCAGATGTGCAAGTTCCAAATTTACTCAAAGGAGCTCTATTCAGTCACTGGATTCTGAATAATGATAAGTGTAGATGTTTATTTTAGGAGTGACGGAATTGTGCCTTAGGCTTGACTAATTAGATTTGCTATTCAGTTACCTAAAAACAGTCCTGTGGTGCCATCTGAACTTCTCTGAGATAACCTGCCTGCTCTACAGATGCTGCTTCAGAGTCCTATGGGTCTCCTGTAAACCCTCAGTCAAACTACCCATCCCAAACAGATGTTTAGGGAACTGAATCAAACCCTGGCTGTCACTGGTTATGACAGAAATTGAGATTCCTTGCTCATGTGTCGACACCCTCGCACAGACACCTAAATGCAAGGACCTCGAGGTAGAAACTATTCTTATCTCTTCTCTCCTCTCCCTATCCAGAACCAAGGCACAGACAAAACTTTGTCCCGTTATTTCCTTACGCCTCAGGTTTCCACCAAATAAAATGTGGCCCCGCACAATGGAAAAGGAGCCCTGCTGAGGCACAAGAGGTGTCTGATTTGCCTGACAGTGAGGGCCGGAATGAGTGGACACCAAAGCAGATTACATAGGGTAGATGAGAAAAACGAAGCAAATATGATGAGGAAAGAGTCTGAGAGTCTCAAGAGAAATTTGCCACCATCAAATGGCCAAAAGACAGAAGTGAAATTTATAACATATATAGTCTCTATATGTGTATAGTCTATAATGTTTGACTGGATAATATTACATAGCACATTATATATCTACACTTTGCACACATTGGTGGTGAATGCTTCGCCTGCTCTTTTTTATATTTTACCCTTATGTTTTATCTGTGCATACACTACAAAGTGTTATTTTCTTGTTGTTAATATATACCCCATTTAGTAATCTAAATTCAGTAATACATACCTCACATGCTTTTCTTATAGCAAGTAGATAACATATGGATTAATTTTGTTAATTCTCGCTGTGATTGGTTGAAGAAGTAATATTGAATAATTTTATTACATTAATTAATACAGGGGTCGTCATTGTAATGTCTACGAATTGCATAAAACCCACTTGGGTAACTTGGACCTGTTGTGGCCTTCTGTTGAAGCCTGGAAGTGAAGGGACATAATGTTTATGTCCAAAACACTGATAGCTGGATAGCTGTGGAGCCAGCCAAGGATTGTTGGTAAGAACACGCTGTGAGAAAGGACAGGGTGTGGTTGGAGCAGGGGCCATATGGAGGTGGGGCAGCACTTTTCCAGAACAAAGGTCCTTGTTCTGCTTCCTGGAGACAACAGAGCACAGTGCAGGTGCAGGAATGAGTCTGAGAAATGGGCATGGACTGGAAGGGGGCGGGGGTCAAGACCACCCAAGATCCCTGAAACACTCCAACCCATTTCCAGAAAAGTCCAGAAGAAGGGACTGCACATGATGACTGATTTTCATAGAAAGAAAGAAACTCATCTCCAGGGTGGGGAAAACATCTATAAGAGATGCCCAGGACCTTGGATGCCCCATAGCTGGATGCATGCTGGAGTCAGGATTGGTGATCTCTCTTTCTTCCATTCTTCCTTTTACTCTCTCTTCTCCTCTTTTTTTCCTTCCACCCTACCCCTTTATCCAAAACCCACTGCTGTGTACTTATACTAGGAGATCAGGGACTAACTTACACCGACTTCTGTGCCAAGTGTGTAATTTACTAATAAAACTTTGTAAGCTTTTGCAGACCCTCTGACTTTTGTCATTCCTTTTGATCACGAGCATCTACGAATCTTGAGGATTCCTTTAGGGTGGGAAAAAACCCCTTTAGGTATGTAAAAAACCTGTATTGGATTGAATCTCAGGAGTCACACTGGTTGTGCCAGTTTGTTTGTATTGTTTCTGCATTTCCTTGGCTCGTGCCACAGGGCTGATTCTTCCCAGGATTTTCCAAACTCCACTATATGAGCAGCACTGTTTATCTGATTGCATCTTGTGCAGTAGGATAGCATCAAACCTACTGCAAACACGAGTGTAAGTGTAAGGTCATATGTAAGAATTGATGATATTATGTTTCTCCCTTGCACAGGATAGAGGTGTGTGATTGTTTGTCCAGGAAAACTGAAAATATATCTTGGGTGATTTGAGCACAGCAGTAACTTCTGTCTATAAATTTCTCGAAGAGTAAGTGATTGTTGCTTGACTTCAAGTCTCTGAACTCTGATGTTCTTCTCTGAAAAGCTAAAATAATATCACTCTACTGTCTCTAAGAGCTGTCATCATTTTGAAGTCCAATTTAGAAGGAAAAAGGTTTCAAACCATATCTGGCTTTTCCTGAGCATTTCTCTACTCTGGTCATCATATTTTTCTACTTAAAATGAGCTGTTTTCTTCCCCTTGTTTCTCTTTCTAGATGGGCAAAAGGAGGTAACAACTGTTTGTATGTCTTGAGAAGTAGCAAAAGTGCAAGATGCTGCCTTATTCTGCAGAGATTATTTTTCTCCTTTGCAATAGTAGCTGTCCTATGAAAGAGCAACAGATTTGTAGCTACCCTCTTAATATGACTAAATCCTGCTATTGAATTAAGACATGAATCCTTGAGGGAAGAGAGCAACATATTTGGAGTATTATCATCCTGTTGTAAGAGTGGGAGCAACTAATTCCTCCAGTGGAGTTTCCTGTGCATTCTTTTGAGTTTTCACTGAAGATTTCTATGAAAATAATTTTGCAGTCTCTTAACTGTGTCTGTTTTGATTTCTTCAGGTGAATTGGAATAGAGTGACAATACCTGCTGGCAGCTCATAAACCAGATTAAGTTTGAAACCTGCTTCTTTCTGCTGTTTGCCTTCTAGTAAGCTCAAGGAGGATGAATCTACTCTATCATGTCAAAGCAAGGCTTTAGTGATATGAGCAGCTAAGAAAGTGATCAGGAAAAAATATGGGAAAATAAGAAGTCACTGATTGGAGAATAAAGGGGTGAAGGGCTTAGGTATGTTTGAATCATTTCCAGTAATAGTTAATACAGCTGATTCACTGTCACTTGACTTTTGAGCACCATTAATGCCCAGTTTAAAATATCTATGAGATGGATTACTGTACTAAATACTTTACAGTACTGGGTTTACGGTCAGGATTTAGTGGAAAGCTTCTTTCTCCTATAAAACATGCTATGAATATTGATTGTGGTAACTTCTACTTACCTAAAAGTTTTATGAGGCCTTAAAAAAAAAAAAGTACTCACTGTTTTGGTGGGAAAGATCCTTTCCCAGAAACTAATCTGAGGAACATCTCTAAAATATGCCAACTTAGTGTTTATATAGTTAAAAATGACTTTATAACAAAGTGCTGCCAGTCCAGACCAATTTATTATATGGTGCAGAAGTGTTAAACTGCCTTAAATCAATAGTTAAGAAGACAGGAGAGTGCTTTGGTGTTATAAGTCGTCATTTTAATGAAATATAGATTATTCCAAGACTATTAAACAAGTGGATGGTGTCAGGAAAATTGTTCACTTTTTCAATGCTAAACAAAACCATCTATTTTAATGCAGTAAAATCAATAAGCAGCTGAGACCTGCCATGTAGCTTGAATGCCCAAATAAATGTGTAGTTAGAGCTCCCTGTTGATAAGTACATAGGTTACTGTTTGCATGTACTGGTTACTAACTCTGATTAAAGGAAATGGTTTAAGGGAAGATCAAAAAAAGGAAGAAGCAGGAAAAAAGTGTTTTGAGGTAACAACTTGTTTTCTTAAACAGATAATTACTAACCTTCTTTTTCAGGAAATATTTTCCAAACTGCACAGATAGTGGGGGCTGAGGATAATTCAGGAGTGGGGGAACTATTTCAATTTAGCACTTGAATTGAAGGAAAGATAGGGAGCCCAAGATTAAAATAAAATGTAATTTATAAAGATGCCTGAGGTTGCAAATAATTGGTTTTCAATAATGAGCACAGTTTGACTTAATATTTTCAGGATTATTTTAAAAAAAAAAAAAAAAAAAGTATAAAACTGGAGCAGGGTTGCAAATTCACCTCCCATCCATCAAAGTAAAAAAATCACATTCTGTATCAGGATGAAACCAAAGTCCTTATTTTGTGAAACTGCCTCTTTTTTGGACAAGATCTTAGATTGCCAGAATGCTAAAACAAGCTGGAAAACCCACAGTGAAGTCTCTCTTTAGAAAATAGGCCTTATGTTCCACGGTGTTTGTGGTGTAGGCTCTCGTCAGTGTTTTATACTTTAAATTGAATTTGTCTGATTTTCTTTCTTTATAGAATAATTAAAAATTCACTTAGGTAAAGACAGAATTACTTTATAATATGGAATTTAGGGCATTCATCTAGAATGAAGACTTTGATCTGAATCACATTAAGCAGAAGTTTGAAATGAGGTCTCTCATGGCCGAATACACTGGCACTTGGGTAGTTAGTTAATCACAGGATTTCTTTGCTTTGATCATTTCTATCATGAGACTGAGAAAATTCCCAGTGCTTTCCACTGTTGGCTGTTCTTCTTAAAATTTCCACTTGGAAAAATCAGAATTTTTCAGTGAAAGCCCTGGTTAAGATTTGTCCTCTTAGTCTAGCTATGGTTCACTAAATCACATCCCATCCTGTTTCCTCCACCACCAGCTCCTGTTGACACTGCCTGCTAGTAAAGCATGGCTCATGAATACATCAGAGTGTGACTGACACTTGGCAAATTGCAAGTCCTGAAAGCACACAACCGAAAAACTCCTAAAGAGAAGGCATTACACAAATCTCTATCTTGGCCCATTGATCTGCATTCACATTTCAACAGGACATTAATTAAGGCATTGTGTTAGGTTCCATTTGCAGCTGGTTTTCCCTGAACAGAGTTTAAGGGCAGTCCCTGACTTGAAGGAAAACTGAGATTTTTTTAAAATATGCTTGAAGGCAAGGATCCTGAGTTCCAAGACCATTGTTATTGTTGGTAACTAAAGGTACCTTTTTTTGCAGCTCATTTGCTAAAATACAGACATCTAGTGCTATTTTATATGTTCTAAAATATTTCACCTCAACACTGGTCATAGATGAAGAAATAATATTTCTCAGTAGGAAGAGTATTCCTTACCGAGAGCAACCAGTGAACAGATATTGTGACATTATTCCTGTAAGCAAACCTGGCAAAGTCTCTCCATACAGCCCAATTAGCATGTTTAAGGGATCATTTTAAAAGCATAGTTCCAGGATTGCAGGGAAGACATGACCTTCTATAACATTTTTTTCTGCTATTTCGTTATTGATGAAATGAATATAAAGCAATACAAAAACATATAGCCAAACAACTCATTTCTTTCTTGGCTCTATTTTTTCCCTACCATAATGCATCGCTATACTTTTAAATTAAGCCCAGCAGGTAGGAAGATCCTATACCCATTTTCAAATAAGATAATTTGTCCCTGCGTTACAGCATGTTTCTTTGATATGGTTTCTTTCAGGGCTTAGCCCTGCTGCTTCCTGACAGATGAGTTAAAAATCCTTTGGAATAAATCCTAATGACTGCCTAAGTAAATGCTTTTTACAGAGATGTGTGAAGTTAAATTTCACTTTTCCCTGACATCTAATTCTGAGATGTCCTTATCCTGAAACACGGATTTTCCCCCCTCTTTTCTTCTGATATACTCCCTTCTCTCATTAAAGGCATTTTACTTAAAGCTGATTGCCTTCAGCAATAATGGCATCTTGAAAAAATATAGATGACAAAAATACACTGCTCATATTTCTTATTCCAGTAGTTGCAGATTGACTACAAGAGACTAAGTTGTGCCAGGTGTTCATGCAGAGAATAAAGATAAAACTTCTTGTTCTTCCATCATTTTCCATTCTCAAGGACTGGGTAAAAACTTTTCTTAGAGGACAAAGCTGATAGTAAGGGAATAGCACAGCCAGCTCTGGGGCTGGGAGAGGCAACTGAAGAGCCCCAGTGCCCTTTTAGCTGCAAGAAGCTAATCTGCTGCAGGGTGTGCAAGCAGAGAGCTGTTCTTTGAAAATGACATCTTCTCCCTGTGTGTTTTCTTGCAGAGGCTCTGTGCTCTGAACCAAACACGAGCAGATGATTTGAATGAGACAGGACTGATTAGAGTAGTCAGTTTTACCTTATTCCTCTGCTTGACTGGAGAAAATGACGGTAAATTCCTGTCTCACAGTTCTCATCCATTACGAGTTTCATTACAGAAGGAGTTCTAAGGAAATTATTCCTTTGTCCAGCAGAACAGCATTTTGGCAGCTCCCTATTCTTTCCTTTTATGTATTTGACACTTTTTACTTTAGCTAACTGAGGTGAAGTATGATATTAACAGTGTTTAGGACAGAACTTTAAAGAATATTTTCCTCATTTTTCATTGTCTTTCCACCTCTAGAAAAAAAACACAAGCACAAAAACTTTTTTTTTTCCTTTCTGTATGGATTTTCTTTCTTTTTAACCCTAAAATCCAGTCTTGTAATGCTGATAACACAGATTAGAACAAAAGGTCTATGGACAGTACATACTGAGAGAAACTCATGCAAAGTGACATCATTGGGAACTGATGCACTGAATCAGCACTGGAAAAACCTTTATGGTTTCCAGGTAAAACACGGTTCACTCATATGTCTACATCCATATATCTGGCTTCATAGGATCATTCTAGTGATTTCATTCGTTGCCTTCTTATCTTGTGATTCTCAGGTACTCAGCTGATGATGTAAGTTTGGTTTTGACCTCTTTTCTATTAATGGTGTTTGAGGGTAGATTACCTGCTTCATTTCAGGAAAAATCTAGCTTGAATTTCCAAATTAATCTGAAATCAAATCTGAAGTAAGCCCTCTCACAAGAGTTAGTATAGCTTGGACCTTTCATTACTTTTTGTCCTTGACAATTTCTGCTGGTTTGTAACATTAAGAACAAGCAGGGAACCAGCAATTTTTAGTCTGAGTGTTCTATCCTGTTGAGCTAAATGTAACTCCTTACACAATAAACTACTTCTTTCTGTGTCTAAGATTTCTGTATTAACATACAGGATTTCCTCAAGCCGAAGATAAGAATAATAAAAGAAAGATACACAAAGCTGATGTCAAAATTATTGTCTGGTTCATAGAATCATAAAGTAGTTTTGATTGGAAGGGACCTCTAGAGGTCATCTAGTCCAATGCCCCTGCAGTGAGCAGGGACTTCTTCAACTAGATCAGATCACTCAGACACTCAGCCAATCTGACCTTGAATGTTTACAGGCAGCCACCACCTCTCTGGGTGACCCGTTCCAGTGTTTCATCATGAAAAATTACTTCCTTATACCTGATCTAAATGTACCCTGTTCCAGGTTAAATCCATTGCCCTTTGTCCTGTTTCTACAGATTCTACTTGCAACTCTTATCAGCCCCCTTTAAATATTGAATTTATATATTGCTCTACCTTTACCATGTCCTAATTGTTGCAACTGTTGCTTTACATCACTGTAAGTATAAAACTTTGATTTCTACAAGGCTAACTCCTCTTCCTCTCCAAAACCAAAGAAATAAATAGTCAAAAATAAACAATAAAACAGACAGGCATACCTCTTATTTATAAGAAAGAAGGATGTTTTCACCTGGCCCTCTGTGAAAATGTTTCTATGGAGAAAGCTTAGTCCAGACTAGAAAACACTTCATTAAGTAAATAACTGTCTGGTTTTGCAATATTAAAGGCTGCAAAATAATCTGTGACAAATTCAGCAGCTAGAAATGCTGTAAACTTTAAGTCTGAAAGTCACATGGACCTCAATTTCCTTGTTTAGGAAACAGTGGCCAAACATGCTAAGAAATGTCCACCTATCTATAACCTTTCATATGTCCAAGACTAAAGGGGATGCCTTGTGAAGAAAAGACGAAAACAATGTCACAGTAATCCTTTGAGGCAGCCCTCCAACTTCCCGCAGTCTGTGCCCCAAGAACAGCCTGAATCCAAGGTTGTACCTTTACAAGGTTGAATGCAGGTGCCGTTTCTTCTCTGTCTCTGCACTTTGTTCTGCTCTGATCAGGAAGCCCATCACTACCAGATCTGAGCTGTCTTTCTGTCTGCACTTGCCCCAAATGTCTTTCACAGCTCAAGGAGATTCTCAGGATCTTGTGAAAGGTTGGTATCTGCCTAAGAAAGACCCCCTCACCTTTCCATAGGTTTTGCAACACAATTCCAGAACTTCAGGTTTTATACCATAGCTTTTGCTGCCAGAACAATGCTTCAATTAACTTCCCTGAAATAACAGGACATGAGTCCATTATATCCATTTTATGGATATACTTTTTAGAAATACATTGGTATGTGTGATGAATGAATATTTTAAGAAGAAATAGATTTTCAGATAAGACTACATTTTAGCTCGCAGTACGAGGGAAGATAATTTAAATTCTATGATGCATGAATCAGTGCACTAGAGGCATACAAATGAAGAGAAAATTGGGTCAGGCTTCCACTCTAAAAGCAAGTTAAGCAGCTAGACAAAGATGTATGTGAACAAATTGTTTAGCAACATTCATCCTTTTGAAGGGCCTGCTTCATCATTTCATTGTGCCATCTTTGTCTTGGGACATCTGCTGAAGCTGCAGTTTCAAAGATGTTCCTGCTGAAAAAGCTTGCAAGGAGCAACATAGGGTAAAAAGAAAAAAAAACAACAAAACAGAACACCCCCATACGCACCCCCCCCNNNNACAACACCCCCCCCTCCCCCCCCCCCCCACCCACAAAAAAAAAAAAAAAAAAAAAGAGGAAGAGGAAGTGAGACAGAATTGTGTAGGTTACAAGTATACAATAAAATGTGAAACACTGCAGAGCTGAATGAGTGCAAATTCCTCACGGTGGTTTTGGAAAACTGATATAGGCTTCACCAAATAGATGAATGATGTTGATTTTATTAGACATGATGGTTTGCAGTTTCTGGAGAGAAATCTGCTCCAGGTTGTGCCTGTTTAAGAAGTAAATAGCCTACAAGTATCTCTGGCTGGGGTAACACTGTATGGTAGAAATAAAAATAGAACAATATTAAAATAATTGGAAAATAGTAATTTTTTCAATAAATATGTTTAAACACAATATAATTTTTCAGACATGATTGATGTTGACTGAAGTATTTTGGAGATGAGATGAGAGGACAGGACAGGACAGGACAGAAGAGAGAAAGGTTCAGACTCAAAAAAGGTCCTCTCTTCTCAAGGATTCAAAATATCAGGGTATTTTATTTTACCCACAGACAGATAGCAAATCTACTCTCCTCATTCTTTTGGTCTTGGTGGCATATGAACATACATCTATATTACTGTTATTCTTTATTAAAGCAACCTTCATGCTATAGATAATGACTGGTCCCACAGATATTTCCTTACCTTATCCGTATGTAAGTACATTAATTAATTGATTTTGAATAAAATGCACCAACTTTTCAAAGGCTTAAAAATTTGGTTCCACTTCACTGGCATCATCTTTGAACTTGTAGAGAAAAAAATTCCTCTAGATTCAGATGAAGCCAAATAAGCTGATGTACATTTGTCTCAAAAGTCTCATTCAATAGTTTAAAATATTTAGTTTGAATGCTATTTCTTTGTCAGGATGTGATTTTCGCTGCTAAGAAGTTAATTATTCCTACAAGCAAAACACTATTGTGTTAATTTAAACTCTTAATATTTTTTTCTCTTTGACTAAGAGTATTGATCACTGCAGTAAGAATGTAACTGATATTTAATGACATTACCTGAAAGCACAACACCATTAGAAAAATAACATGTAAATGGGTGTTTATTATTGTAAAGATTGTCTCCAGTTTGTGTATGCCACACAATAGAAATGTTTTTGCACAGAGTCATGCACACTAAGATTTTTGTCTTGTTAACTGTTACTATTTAATCAATAATGAATGGACATAATAATGTTCCACAGCTCAGTTTAACCTTTTGCAAACTCAATTGGTGAAATATTTAGAAGAACTAAAATTAATTCTTATACACTTATTACAAATGTTATCTCTAATTTCATTCCTTGTCTCTTAAGCAAATTGCAAGAGAACCTGTCTTATTTTCTTTCAGTAAATTATTAGAATACAGGAATAATTTATCCAGATAATTTTCCATTCTAATTTGCATGTCAAAGTATTTACTGTTCACGTTGTCTTTTCAGTTGTCAGACACAGGAAATTTTCTCTGCTCTTTGACTACATAACTGAAATCTATGAAAGAGAATAACAACAAATAAGTGGATAATGGATAATGTGCATTGGATGCACATTTTGGCACAGTGCAGTAATATGTGTTCAAATGCATTAAGCTTTTGAAATCTGTGGACTTGTTCATAATAAATCACTTGCATTGATATCACAAAAAGCTAATCACCAATAACAGGCAAACATAATACAGTGCCTAAAATAAGAAGGGCTTTTATTTTTTTAAATTTATGCTAGTTTTTATTTTTATGTTTTGAAATGTTTCCTCATTCTTGTAGCTCCAGAGAAATAGAATTCACGAGTAATATTTGTGAACGGTTTGAGTTCTGCTGCTGAAAGAGTCTATACAATTAATTATTTCCCCTCTCAGCAGCACATTAGCATTAACACATTGAATATGTTATGACAAAGCCTGTCATCTCAAGAGTCACCACAGAACGTGGCTCTGTCATTAAGTTTGTCATTGACAGATTTCGTGATAAGACTTGCCTTGTCTGAGTTCGAACCCCTTTGTATGACCTACCTGTCAAAGCTCTTTTGTCTGTTGGGTTTTAATAGAGAGAAATAGACATCTCCAGGTAGCTATTCATACAACCTGTGCTAGAAACAACTGCCTCAGGAGATGGGAATCTCATCCTGCAAATGCCTATTTTTCTATTGACTGCAATAAAGGACCCGACTTACCTACCTCTGGCACAGATGTCTGCAGTGAGGTAGATGTCTAAATGTAGGAAATATGAGTCTTATTCTTTTTGTTCTGGACAATAATTTGACATGATTTCCCTGACTGATATTTTTTCTGCGTCATTTTATTCAGCTACAGACTTTGATGACTCCAAAGGATCATTATCAGGATGAGGCAGGAGCAGGGTTCCACAGTCCTTAGAAATCGAAGGACTGGCAAGGTTGCAAATTTGCTGACAATCTGCAGATTTAGCCCTGAGTGTTAAGAGCATCCTCAAGGTGACTGTCCTCATGTGAATGGGATAAGCAGTGAGGATTTGCAAGAACTATTGAATACAAGGGAATAATAATAATAATTAAAAATTAAATGGCAGCATGAGGAAGGTTTCATGAATAACCTCATCTCTTTGAGTGCCTTATTTCACCCACAGTAGGAATATGAGTTTGGTGGGGAGCCAGCTATATATATTTGAGGCAAGTTATTCTCTTTCTCTGTTCCTGTCAACCTTCTGTCTGACTCATAGGTAGCTTACAGGGATCTATCTTCTGTGCCATTGTTGGTGAGAGTTAGGAAAATACATCTGCAAAAAAATAGGCAGAATGCAAGTCTTTAGGAAAAGCAGGAAAGCTCCCTCATTTCCATGGAAAAATGTTCATAGACAGACTTTGCAACTTATGTTTAACTTAAGCTTTGACAATAGTCAGCTTTGAGATATCTCTCTGATGTTTGTCTGATTGTGAAATTTGATTTTCGGGTAACACCAGCTCACTGAAGGTATTCTCTGTCCATCTCTATAGATCTCTATCTAAGGGCAGCAAACACTTTTTTAAAACAAAAGAGTTTGCTTTTCAGATTTGCTAATTCAGCACAAGAGTAATGGGTTGTTTTCTAATGAATCACCAAATCTTGTCTAGAATTACAGTGTGTCACCCACATTCTCCTCATATGTCATATTAGATAAGTAAAACATCTTTTAATCTCCAGAATCTCCCCTGTTATCCCTAACTGTTTAGCAGGAGTCCAGTTGTGAGGAATAAGCAACAGAAAGTATCTCAGTAACTTCATTTCTTATTGCTGGTCAGGTTAAGGACATCAATAGTTACAGCAATAGTTTAATCATAATGGTTTTCTGCCATGGGTAAGTGAAAATAATTAAAAATAGTTAAAAGAAATGAAGATTTAATTTAAATAACTTTTAACTGGAGAGAAATTGGACCAAAAAAAAAAAAAAGCAAGAAATAAAAGGAACAATAATACAACAGACTTTGACAGAGGGACTTTAAAGTATCCTTTGCATGCCTTTCAGCAGAAATTTAGGGATCGTCTCTGCTGAGAGGTGAAATGTGCTAGAGTATGACATGTACTTTATTTCCACATTTTGTCATGGTTTGTAATTCAGTGTGTCATAGATAATTGCAAAAACATTTGCAGATGATAATTAATTTTATTTAAGGATTGTCTAATCTGGTGCTTCATGAATAGCTCTAACAATTTTGTAAATGGGTAAATATGAATAATCCTAACATATTTGTAAAAAAACAAAATACATATCAGAAAAAGAAAAAAAGGATAAACTCACAGCAAGGAAATTAATGAATACCAAGTATCTTAAATATAAAATTAAGCATGATTATTTCTCCTTTTAGATCAATGTCACCTTATATCTCTTCTCCCAGAGTATAAAGGTATTTGTTGATTACCAGGGAAGACTGTTAGTGTTTGAAATTGCTATAGCATTTCAACAAACCAGTGTAATCACTGCAGGAAAATGTTAACAAAATCCCTTGTCAGAGCTTTACAACCAAATCAAGACAAACTATGTTGAAGTTCTTTTGACATTTCCATCTGAATTGGGATGTTTCCTGAACTGCCTTGGCCTAGCAAATATCTTTAAGGAGTTGTAGAATACTGAGGAAGAAGGCAGAGAACAAGATCTTTCCTCAGTTCTATAATCCTCTCATTGTCAACCTTTGATTAGCTCAAAACTGACACAGTCTGGCTTGTTAATGCTTTTGGTTCCTGGGGAGTGATCTGTGCTGACAAACGCTGTGGCACTGTAATTCTCTTTAGCTTAGCACTTGCACTGTCTTTGTTTTTGTGCTGAAATGTTCTCAGCAAAGCTGTAAAATGTATTAGTCTTTTATTCAGTCAATTTTCTGAGATATGTGTTTGACTTCATTGACTTTTAACGGGGGTAAAATTCTATTTCAAGTAAGTTTGGACACTCTTTACTATTCATAAAAATTTTTTTCTATTTCTGTACTCAGTATAGGCTTTTCAGACTTAAATGATCCTTAAAGTGTGGATTTGCATTTATATAGCAGAAGACATGGACATTTTTCTTTAATGATACAGGTCTCTGCTTTTTCAGCTGATAAGGAGGACCCAGAAAAGCAAAAACTGCATATCGTTCAGGTGAGAATGAATTGTTAAATTAACAATTGCAAGCAATAGCAAAACAACTTAGATTTCCTGGAGACTTTAAGCTTTTCAGTTTTGTCGTTGTTGATTAACAAATTATTATGTTGACTAACAATGGAAAATATGATGCAGGACCTTTATAGAAAGGAATACAGGAATTTTTTTTTCTTTTAATTATTATTATTCAGTGCACTCATATTTCTTAATGCTAATACTCCCATATCTCAAAAGGGATAATGTCAAAAGCAAAGTCGCAAGGCGGAAACAAAAAATGTCAAAAAATACCCTCATCTGTACAGAAGAGTTACCTTTCAAGAAGTTGTGCAGATTTCACCTTGGAAGAGGAAAATGGAAACTGTGAATGTTATGAAATAAGTGCAGGCAGCATGTGTCACTATGAGAGTACTGAGCTGAACTGGGAACATGACAGGAAATCTGTTTCAAAGAGAAAATAATTAAACTGAGGAACTCATTGTAAGACTCTGCAAAGGCCAAAAATAAAATTGAATTAAGAATGATTAAGCGTTCTCATGAAGAAAAGTCCATGAAAGGTTATTAAGCACAAAGCAATGCAGAAGAGCTCCAGCTCCAGAGCACCCTGTGACACAAAATTACAGACAGCTGGAAGTAAACATCATTCTCTTTTTCCTTTGCTCCTGTCCTCTATTCAGTCTCTAGCTGGATGCTGCTTTCCATTGTCAGAAATCTAGGTACTGATGTACAAATGGTTTAACTCAGTACCTGGTCTGCCATGTCATTAATCAGCAGCACTGTGGCCCAAACAGTTATCCCTATGCCTGTTTCATTTAGGAATAAGGATTGAATTGGGATCAAACATGTTGGGAACACCATGGGTTTTGTCTATGTGATAAATGGAGCATCACCACCTTTTTCTGAGATGCTGTCAGACAGGAGCAACTTTCCCTCTTGTCGCTGTTATCACCGCGGAACGGAGGAACGACACAGACTCCAAGATCAGGGTAGAGAGAAGGCCGAAGCGATTTATTAGCTTTGTGGAGGGCTTTTTATATGTTATTTCTCAAAAAGTATACTATGTGGCATAAGGTAATTGGTTCTTTTGGCCATCCACCCCTTAGGGTGATTGGCCAAATTCTAAGGCACCCATCTCTAAATATTTTTCCAGTTGTAGCCATAACAATGGTGGACAATAACCTTGCTAGTGCAGAGGTTTACAAAACTGTAACATTATTTTGACTTACTTGCATGGGAAAGATAGAGTTCTTACAAAATACTGCGGAGAGCTGAAGAAATTCCTTGCTGAAGCTTTTTCAGCATCCATACCCTCTCATTCAGTAGCTGTGTTCTGAAAACTCGTGGTCCAGCACATGGGAAATCTGCCTCTCACTGACTCTCTGGGTGGTGTGGAAAAGTCAGATCTGAAGCTATAATCTGCAAGAGGAAGCTCTCTGCTTTGGCATTCTCCCATACCTTCTGTCCTCAGTGCTAAGGCTTACCCACAGATATCAGTGGTCAAGCTGCTGATCATGAGGAGTTGCTGGGTTTATTTTCAAGCGTTGTATTTTAGTCAACAGCTGATTAAAGCTAAGTAAGTAATCATTAGTTTGAATGCAGGATAGAATTCCCTTAGGAACGCCTTGAATGTGTTGATTAAGATGTTCTGTGAAATGTTTGATTTAAATAGTCTCACATGGAGGGGGATGCTCTGAATAACTCAGCTGGCTGCTATCAGAAAGCTGTTGTGGGCTCTGAAACCTGATAAGAGGATGCTTTGTGTTTTGATACTTGAATGACAAAAACTAGAAACTTCCTGGTATGGATTTGATTAGTCTGAACATCATTTTCATGTAATAAGAAGCTGAAATAATAAATTCCTGTTATAATGTTCTGCTATTGTTATGGGAGAGATAATCACAGATATCTCTTAACTTCAGTTAAGATATGAACTAGTTCATAATTAATATTTGAAGAAGGAAAAAAATTAATCTTATTATTTCTACTTTCTAGCAGTACCGAAGGTCCTTCCCTACAGTTTTTATGGATTCAATGAATTTGTTTTATCTCAGACTTCCTGTTCATTCATATCAGTAAAATTGCTGTTTTCAATAGAGTTGTTATTTACCTACTTACCTAGAATGCAAGTGAGATCCTGATAATACACTGTATTTCCAGAAATACTATTAATATCTAGTAACTCTTTCCTTAATTTTAATTTCATTTCATGTTATTGTATCTTTAAAACAAGATATATATGCTTTTTCTTCATATGCTCTTTCACTTTAATTTAGGGCATGGGGAAGGAAAAAAAAAAATCTATAAAAAGGCATCCTGATCTAATTGTTTTTGTCCAGGTCTACTACTAAAATTGACTATTGTGAACACCAGACATAATTATGACTCTAATTAAAATTTCAAATAAATAAGCACTCTATATCGAAAGTCAAATTATAATAATGTGATTTTACTGAAGCAGGGCAAATACACAGTGCACTAAGTCTTTGCATGAATTATACATGAGACTTTATGAATGACTTACCCTAATTTGAAGAACCCAAGAGAATAAATAAAAGTACTGTAACTAGATTTCTGTGAGGGGAAAACAACATATTTCAGATTAGTAATCATTCTTTAACATTGACGTTGGTACTTTGTAACTATGTGTGGGAAAAATGCCTCATGTTGAAAGCTGGTTTTGCCCCTTGCATGTTAAATAAACCTTGGTTTCTTCCCTCACTTCATGCCCTTATTTTCCTCTCTGTGTATTTATTCCCAGCTCTTTGTAATTTGCTTTGAGGAAAAATCATTCTTTTTAATGGGATTCTGAAATGCCATTGTAAAAATGAGAAATAAAATGTTTAAAAGCATGAATCCTGGAGATAAACACAAGAGACATGTACAGATCTAAAAACTAGCTCAAGCAAAAGAAATTGTGCTGACAGTTGCTTCACTGATAGATATTTTGGCTTCAAAATGCAAGCCATCAAGGACCACATATCCCAGATGCCAGTTTCCTCAGGTTAAGTTTGTACTTATATTTTTTAGCTAAACCTTCACATCTATTAGATAAAGGTCAAGAGCCCCACTTTTTCACAGGTTTATTTGCTGACTCCTTACTTCGGAGATGACCAGGAACATAATACATGGAGTGTCCCTCTAAGAGTTATCTCCTTCCCCCTCCTATTCGAAGGAATGCTGGGTGTGGTCTTCTAAGAGATGCTAAAGCTCCTCAATTTTTGAGGCATTTTAGCTTTTATTGTTCTCATTTCCATCCTCTCCAGGCTGGGTAGTTCTTCGATGCTCTAGCAGGAATGTGAACCCAGCAGCTGCACTGCAGACAGTGGCAGCTAAAGCCATTGTTCATGGTCACGTGAAAGAGAATGAAGATCAAGTTACAGATTAAATACAAACCGGAGATGAAATAAGTCTGACTATTTGAAGGAGGGGAGATAATGCAAAAATGGCAAATAAAGATAAATACTGGGCACTGAAGAGAACAGGGGTACAGAGAGGCAAGTATAAGATTGGGAAATGGTCTCCCACATATTTTCTGGTGTGATCTTCACCTTTCTGCAGCACAGATGGGTTCCTGCCCAGCATTCTGCATCACCTGACAAAGAAGTCCATCCAGCACTGACCACATAAAAGGTTCCCAATATTCAAGGGACATAATCTCATACGGTCTCTCTCCTGTACCTTTTGCCTCTTTTTAAATTATTCTTCAGGCAGCTTTTTTCCAACCCTCAGTGTCTATGCCAGTACATGACAACATTTTCAAATAGTTCTAGAGTTTAAGCAAATAACTTGCAAATAATTTAATGATGTTTTGCAAAGGTATTTAGAGAAACAAACTGGGTCTGTATTACCTATATTTTACTTAATTTACTTCCTGAACTCCACTGATCACCATGGAAACTTAGACCTCCCAGCTCTGACATAGACTTAAGTGTGGGTGTCTTGATTCCAAACTGAATGAGCAAAACCAGCTGAGAAAAGCTAGGAAAGACTAGAAAGGGCAGTTGAGAAATCTGGGTGAGGAGAGAGGTTTTAGAAGGACACATGGGGTCAAAAATCAAATTGTGAGAAGCAAACATAGAAGATCTTGATATTATCTTATTATAAAAAAAATTCTGTGTTGTGTGTGTGTTCTGAAAGACTTCTAGATTGTCCACTTTGTACTGCAGGTTGAATCACCTAAATAATTGACAAAGGAACATTGTCATTTCAGAAAGACAGTTACTAGGATCCTACAGCCATAAAGAAAAGTCAAAGTTTCTTCTCTCATTAAGAAAATCGCTTAGAAAAATTTTTTATTTTGGAAAAAAAAAAAAGAAAAAAAAGAAAAAGAAAAGCAAGTTTCTTTCACTATCCTCACTTTGACATAGTGGTTCCTAGGGGGATCTAAACAAAAAAAAAATTTGTTTCTGCAGCCCTGTCAAATAAATGAAAATATAGGCTAAAGCAGGGGAATGTTTATTTTTCCATGATTTCTAGTGTACATGTTGTTTGGGAAGTTTACAACAGCGTTTAGAGGAAGAGAAAGCAAATAGAAACCATGTCTTAGTGGGTGACTCTTGGAGGCAGCTCTTCTGGACACTAACGATAAATCTTTCAGGCAAGTTTGCTCACAGAAATTGAAAAGAACCCCTGAAAGTGACAACAAAGACATCACCCACTACAAATAGTCACACTGTAAAATCAAGTAGAGATCAAAGAGGATGAGCAGAGTCAAATACCTGAAAGATATTGCCATGGTGGGTGAGAAAGAAATAAAACAAGGTAAATATTTATCTAACATAAAATCACATGGATCTTGAAATACTGGTATTGCTGACCTTTAAAAAGCAAGAAACAGAAATAAGGAACTGGGGAAATAAAGCTAAAAATATGTCAGCAGAAAAATTAGTAGAACAGGGAGGAAAAATCTTGGAAAAAGTGGTAGATTAAAAAAATGCATAATTCTTCAAAGGTTACCACCTTGACAGGAGCTATCACTACAACAGACAAAAAAATTTCAAAGGAAAAATACAAAAATTCATTGGGATTTCTTCCAAAGTGGCTCTCAGCATGATCACTCCCGGAAATTCCCAGCTGCAGACACAAAATCTCCCGAGTTGGAAGGGACCCACAAGGATCATAAAGTCCAACTCTGTGAAGATGGAGCAGGCTCTGCTCTGTTGTGTTGACCAGTAAGACAAGAGGCAAAGGGCAGGAACTGATGCACAGGAATTCCACCTAAATATGAGGAAGAATTTCTTTATTGTGCAGTGACCAAGCACTGAACAGGTTGGCCAAAGAGGGAGTGGAGTCTTCCCTAGTCAAGATATTCAAGAACCATCTGTGGATGCAATCCTGTGCCACACACTCTGGAACGACCCTGTTTAAGCAGGGAAATTGGACCAGATGACTCGCTGTGGCCACTTCCAAGCAGACTGGTTCTGTAATTCTGTGATTCACATTCTTTGAGAAACTGCTGAGTATGAAAATGCAGTGCCTATTTTCACTTAAAGGAACTTAAAAAGGAAACAACGAAGAGGAAGAGTGAAGCAGGTGTTTTGATAATGATTTAAAATATCTTAAATCCATCTAAGCATACATAGAATAAAATGAAATGCAGGTTTCCTTTATTTTTTAACTATAGATTTTTTAACTATAGATTGTTTAATGTCCTAAAGAAGGAGGACAAATCGCTTTTTGTTGGTGTAAGGAAAAATCAGGTTTATTGTCAACAAAAAGCCGAAAACCGAAAATCCACAAAAATAAGAATTTAAAAGAAAACAAAGTCCGGGCGCGGGAATTGACTCCCAAGGCGGCCGCACGACCGCCCAGAGCGGGGGTCCGNAAACATATATTAAATGTCATATATGACATATATAAAACTAACTTTTGCGTCTCTTGTCCATCCAGGCTCTAACCCAAGTACCTAAAGTTGCCTAGTTAAGTTGAATTATTATGGTTAAAGTTATTATGGTTGTTTACTGTTGGTTAAAAGTTAACGGTCACTCCACACTGCCACAAGCTGACCCCGAGCATCCCCTTGCAGTGACCAGTTCTTCTCCCAGGCCACTCCATACTCCACCAGCTGACCCCGAGCACCCCTTTGGAGTGGCCATTCTCCCGATTTATAAGATGTTTTGTATTTTTAAAGAGTTGCAGATGGTTCACGCAGTTTTAAAGGTTTGTAAATGTTGGAAGGTGTATGTTCTTATATGTATGTAATGTTCTAAGTGAGAAAAATTTTTAGATTTTTAGATTTTTCAACAAGAGGGTGCAACGTGGTCCTTTGACATTTATCTTGAAGTGAAGAGCAGTAAAAAAATAGCAACAGGCATAAATTTTGCAATTATAATTAATGTGTGTATAGTAAGTTTGCAACAATATTTTACATTATTTTTTGCAGCCTAGTTCATTTTTTTTTCTGCATCAGTTTACAAGCTGCTGAGAAAAGCCCCCAAGTTAATTTAAGCCCTTCAGACTAATATTGATCTCCATAATGATGCATGGCCCATGTTTTCAGACTTTTGGATACAGAACATACCAAAAATCATGGAATAATTATTCTATGGAAAAATCTTTCTGAGTGTTTAAATTCTTGGTAATGGGTCAAAATTCTCCCATCCCTTTAAATGAAATTCTTGTTTCCTATGGAAGCTGATGTGCAATAAGGGTAGAATTTATTTTGCCTATCTCATAGGTGGATTCTGCATTTACCTTTCTTAGAGGTGGATTCTGTGCAGGCTTCTACATCAGAATATTTAAACAAGATGCCCTTATTTCCCTGGTCAATGAAGTGAAATAAGAAACTATGGAGAAGGCTTCACCCAATCTGCTGAAGATGTTTACTCCTGAATGAGATGGATCTTGCCTAAATGCTAAGTCTTCCTCTCAGGGATGGAATCTGGATGCCTAGCTCAGGTGTAGACATCCACACCACAGATAACTAAACTTAGAAGAACTTTACCCCACCCTTGATGTCTATATACACAGCTCTCTGTCGCAAAATTCTGAAGGTCGCATCTGATGTTATCATTGTGCAAGGGAGACCTATTCCCTTTAGGATAAACAACATTGGTTTTGCTTGAATCATCGTCCACAGCACAGACTCTTTGTTCCTGCTCCAGAGGATCCTAAGTGGCAGCTGTTATATCATACAATTTACAGAATGGTTTCATTCAAGCCAGAGCTCTAAAAAATTGCAGTAAGGAATGGAAAACCTACTGACTTATAAAATATTTACAGGTGTTAAAGCAGTACAGGTCTGATATAGAAAAATCACCCCTTTTTGTGCTATTTTTCATGCTGAGATAAAGAGGTCTTTTACCTAGTTGTCCCATTACTTTAAACATTTTTCATACATTTTGGAAGTCTGAGGAAATATGTCTTGATCTCTGTTTGGTTCTGCAACCCATAATCTTACTACCCCAAATTATGGAATATTTCTTTCTATATCTGTAGTTAAAGTATGCCCATCATAACAAAAGTAACAAATGTTTAGCATTTTTCCCAGTGTCCTTTCCATCATCATGTAAAAATATTTACTGTCATTAGTCCATTAATTTATCACTTTTCACATTATTAGTGAGAAGCCTGCATGGGATTGAAATTTGGAATCATATCAATGAATGACATACTTCACAACTGGGATAAATGAGAAACTGAAAAACATTATAACAGCAAAAAAAGAAATTCTACTTCATATTTCCATAGGGTATCCCCCTTTGGAGCAACAATGACTTATCTTTGGACTCAGAAAAAGGGTATAGATCATTCTCACTTTTTTTAAATAAAATTTAATTTATAATGAGGACTCAGTGAGTTTCCCTTCCTCTATGCTAGATAATCTTTGCTCTTCTGTTCTTGTATAATTTTTGCTGAGTCTGATTTGCATTTTTTATACAGGCAAAATCGAAACTACATAAGGTCATTTCTGCAGGTATGGTAGGTGACATATAAGAAAAGCTTGGCATCTGCTTTGTATGCTTTTTTTGCATTCCCATGCATCCTTTCTGCAAGTCAAATTCTCAACTTTAGAGGCAAGTATAATTAAGTTCTTATACCAGATATATAATGTAAAACTTTTCAACTTAGGCAACTGAAAAATTCCTCCAAATGCTGCAAATATAGGTAACTTCTTAAATATATATTTTTATTCTAAGCTTATTCTAGGTTCAGGACTGTGAATATTCTATGGTATATTAAAGATGAACAGACATTGATTGGCTGGAATGGAGATTCAGCTTCAGATTAGTAAAAGCAACTCCAAAGTGAAGTAAAATATTCACATGAAAAAAAAATTGAACTAACAAGTTTTACTCTGTTCTGTCATCAAAAAATCCTAAAAATTCTGCTCCTCCTTCCCACCTGTTCCTCTTTTCACAAAGACTAGAGATGGGAGAGCCAATGGGGAAATTCAGTGAGAAAAGAAATTATTGATAAGGCAAGTCAAGTGTTCATTAGACCTACCAGTTCAAATGTGAGCAAAAGGATACTTAATCTTTCATCTTTCCTTGTGTTTCTCTTGTTATTTCACATGCAGTCTGGACATCGTCTTTACAAGAAGCTCTTTTCTCAATTTATTTCATTAGACAAATTGAAGAAAAGGTTTTTCCCAATTCATGAAACTGCAGAAATATCAAGTCATTATTAAGTCATTTTTAAGAGAAATAAGACACACAGATTTACAGCAAATATGGCAGTTTTACATCTCTTGTATCTAATGAAAAACTTTTTAATTTTTGCTGCAAATCTCAAAGAGTTTTATTAAGTTCCACTGGGAACTCAAGAGCATGGAAACTCAACTATTACTTCTCTTCAGGTGTTGCAAGAGGTTGGTTTGCTGAAGAAAAATGGTTCTTCTAGTTGAAAATTACACTTCTGAAATGATGAAAGCCCAAAGCCAAGCAAATCTTGAGACATAAAAATTGCATTCAGGCAATAATCTTAGAGTGCAAAGGGCTTTATGCCTTAAGCAAGAATGACTCACTGTAGGGTATAATGGATATATCTGAAGAAAAACTTGGTGCATACACACTGTGGCTCATGAGGTGCAGAAAAGTCAAGTCAAATGATGCTATAGTGATCACTGTGATTTTCCTTTTCCTCTTTCCACTGTGGTCATGTTGTGGATGGATCTTATTGTGGTTATAGCTTCCACATTAATATTTTCCAAAAGTTCATTGTGGTGGATTGACCCTGGCTGGACACCAGATGCCCACCAAAGCTGCTCTGTCACTCCCCTCCTCATCTGAACAGGAAAGAGAAAATAAAACAAAAGGCTCCTGGGTCTAGATAAGGGCAGGGAGAGATCAAAGAAACACAGAATCACAGAATCATTTAGGTTGGAAAAGACTGCCAAGGCAGTTGAGTCCAACCTTTGACGGATCACCACCTTGTCAATTAAACCACAGCACTGAGTGTCACATCCAGTTGTTTCTTGAACACCACAAGGGATGGTGACTCCACCTGGGCAGCCTGTTCCAATGCTTCACAATCTTTTCTGTGAAGAAATTCCTCATGATGTCCAAATTGATGTCAGGAATTGCCATCAGGGTCAAAATGGAGTTCACTTGGGGAAATTAGTTTAATTTGTTACCAAAGAAATGAGAGTAGAGTAAGGAGATATAAAATCAAATCTTGAAAACACCTTCCCATAACTCCCTCCCCCTCCCTCCTGCTTCCCAGGTTCCATTTGACTCCTGAATCCTCCGCCTCAGGGGATGATGAATGGGAGTTATGGCCAGTTCATCACATCGCCTCTGCTGCTCATTCCTCCCCATACACTTTCCCTGCCCCAGTGCGAGGTTCCTCCAGTGCAAGACAGTCCTGCATGAACCTCTCCAGTGTGAGTCCTTACCATGGAGTGCAGTTCTTCATGAGCTGCTCCAGTGCAGGTCCTTTCCATGGGGTGCAGTCCTTCAGGAACAGTTTGGTTCAGCACAGGTCCCCTGTGGGGTCACAAGTTCTGACATCAAACCTGCTCCAGCATGGACTCCTTGCTCCACAGGTCCATGCCAGGACCCTGCTCCAGCGTGGGCTTCTCACAGGGTCACAGCCTCCCTTGGGCATCCCCCTGCTCCAGTGTGGGTTTCTGGAGGGGCTGCAGGTGGATCTGTGCTCCCTCATGGACCCCCATGTGCTGCAGGTCCACAGCTGCCTCACCATGGGCTGGACCAGGGGCTGCAGGGGAACCTCAGCTCCGGCACCTGGAGCACCTCCTGATGCTCCTTCTGCACTCACCTGGGTGTCTGTAGAGCTGTTTCTCTCATAAATTCTCATTCCCATCCAGCTGCTGTTCCATGGCAGGGTTTTTCCCCTCTTATACCTGTTACCCAGAGGGACTCCCACCACTGCTGATGGGCTCAACCTTGGCCAGCAATGGGTCCATCTTGGAACCAGCTGGTGTTGACTTGTTGGGCATGGGAGAACTTCCAACATCTTCTCACAGAAGAAGTCCCTGTAGCCTCCCTGTAACCAAAGTTTTGTCACAAAAACCAAATGGATTTAATCTTGTCTCGTAAACCAGATAGATTTATATAACTTTTTTCAGGAGAAGGACTATAATGAGAAAAAAGGATAGAATAAATTCTGTGTCGTAACTAAAATGAGTGACATGGACATGTTTCTACAAGAGGAATGAGTGAGAATTGTATCAGCAAATAACAGAAAAATAAACACACAGGAATTCCTCCAAACTTAAATGGAAGGGCCCACATAAATCCTTCTTGCATTTTGAAATTCTGCTAATGTTCTTAAATTGGAGGTGTGCACACTGTAATTTCTTGTGTCATTAGCAGAGAAGAGGGGACACTTCAGCCTGATTCAGTCCCCTCAAGATGTGACATCCCTCAGGTGGGAACTTAGACTGGGAGTTGCCTACACAACAGTGAATGAACTGACTATTTACACACTCCAAACAATCATAATTTGTAGTTCCCTACGAGCAGCCTGTAGGCATTTTAAGAAGTAACTTAACTGGACAAGAGAGAAACACCTGTTTTCTGGGCACTGAGATATATCTCTGTGGGAACAGTAAAATCAAAACTATTAAAATGTTGCAGAACCCTCCTATTACTATGCAGCCCTTACCAGCAGCAAATTCTCCCAAGGATGAATAGAGTTCTTATTTAAGCACCTCATTTTGATGCCTCTATTTAAATAAAATGTATTTATGTACTCACAGCAAAGAATATGTTAAAAATTAAGCTTAATTTTAATAATGGTTTGCATGACTATTTCCTCCCTTATTGTTACCAAACTTTATTGTCCTGAAGTAAATAAAAATGTTGAATTTTAAAAA
This sequence comes from Dicrurus megarhynchus, assembly GCA_013399195.1. Taxonomy (NCBI): domain Eukaryota; kingdom Metazoa; phylum Chordata; class Aves; order Passeriformes; family Dicruridae; genus Dicrurus; species Dicrurus megarhynchus. The sequence goes on from VXAD01006096.1 coordinate 436,284, forward strand.
ATTTGTAAGGATACCACCCCTGTAAAGCTGCAATCAACCTTCACCTCAGATTGACAAGAAATAGAAGGACAGCATGAGTTGTGATGCACCACTGTGAATGTTTACTATGGTGAAGCAGCATAGTGGGGGCCACCCTTAAAAGAAAGCAGAGGAAAGTCTCCTTTCCTCATCAACTCAGCCTAAAGCAAAGAATAGAAAGTTTAAAATTCTTTTAACAGAGGAAGTATTGAAGAGCTAAAACAATATGTCAAATAAAGTGAGCCAAGGGAAAGTTGTTGTAGTAATTCAAACTCAGTTCATTTCACTGGCATGGCAATTTTTTTCCCATTTTATTTCATTGTTTTATCATGTTTCTCTTTCTTAAAAAAAAAAATTTAACTCCCCACTGGTAGTTTTCCATACCATGAATAAATATTTTTATTGTTATTAGTTAACCATTAATGCTCAAAGCATACCAGATTATATAAAAATGTGCAGGAATAATCCTGCTTAAAGGAGCTTAAAGAATTATTTCTACATCTAGAAAACCAACAGATGCATCAGTCTAAATGATTTCCCACTGCCAGAAATATAGAATATTTAAAATAATGTAAAATACCACTGCTTTCCATTTCCTGACATTTGTAGAAGGCTCATGTTAACCACTTAACTGTTTAACCTACCAGGTCAGCCTGTCCCTTACAAATCACTTGTTCTGGGGAGGAACATCAGAGTTCATCAGATTCCATCAGATGATGGAATACCTCATCAACTCCTTCATAAAACAAAACAAAACTCATCAAGATAAGAGGGAAACATTCAAGTTCAGTCTTGGGTGCCCTAATGATAAAGGCAAATGGAGAGGGAATGGAACTTCTTTAAAATCAATTTATTCCTTAAACACATTAACAAAACTGTTGTTCCAACCCTTGTTTTCTTTTATTTTTTTACTTTTTTTTTCCTTCTCCCTTTTCGTTTTCCTCATGCACAACTGTCTAAATTTATATGTCTCAACCTCATTAAACTTGTATTCGAGCTGACCGTCTTGAGGAATGCAGCAGCTCAGAATTACTGATGGCATAGTGCTTAAAAAAGAGGGAAGACATACTGTTAATGATGACATATTGCTGATGGTGAGCAGAAGTTCACAAGATGACAGGAAGCTTGAAATCAAGATCAGAGCTTCTCTGATTTGAAAGGGGCGAGTTTGGTCCTGCACAGGTTCACCCCAAAAGCTCAGTTTAGCTTCTCTTCTATTTCCATATCTGATGTGCTTCATTACTTTTCTGATGCTGCAGTTAAGCATCTCATAGGGTGTTGTGCTAATCAGCAAGGATTACAAAGAAATGTATGTTTTACCATTTCCTTCCAACAGGAAGTGTTCAAAAACAGATGGGTGTGCCACTTCCCTATATTGTTTAATGAACAAGTTGGTATTCAGTCGATGTCCTTGTAGATCTTTCCCAACCTTAATCATTCTGTGATTTGATGACCTATAAGGGTTTTGAAGATGTGAATGAAGGGGGAGGAACTTCCATTCAGTATCTAAATATTTTTGTACTACCCATGGTAATTTAAGGATATTAATATTTGGTAACATTAGCTTAAGTTAATATTAGGTTAAGTGTTAAGAAGTTTGGTGTTAAGTAGGGAGAAATAAAAATGAGCAGAAGGTTGAATTCTACCATCTTCAGAGAGATATGTTTTGTTACTTAAAGTAATAAAAATATGTAAAAGAGATATATTATTTTTCAGCATGTACTCTCTCAGCATAGAAAACTCTTGACACAGGGGTGATTTTTTCTCCCATCCTGGTAAGTGTTAAAGGTAGGTGTGTAACAAAATCCTGCCTCTGCAGGACCTTCTCAGACCTTCAAAATCCACTCTTTCAATAGCAATCTGCATTATATATTAATTTTCTAAGGAGAATAATTTTTTTCACTGACTGAGTGTTCATCAGATTTTCTTCTGTGATTTTGTTTCCCTCCCCGCTGGAGAAGAATGAAATGTTTTCTAAGTACTACACAAAGGAGGGGTTTTTTTTTCCTTTCATAGGCAAATAACTGTTGAGATTACTTAATGGAAGTGGTTGAGTCTCCTCCACTTTTCTTTCTATCTTCACCCCAAACAGCATCAGTAAGACATTGCATTCTATTCTGTAGCTTAAACAAATGGATTTCTTCTATATCAAGGAACATTATATTGCCTTCCATTATCTAATAAAACCATGCTCAAAAAATCTTTAAAAATGTTTAAATGTGATCCAGGTCTACACAAACCCATGAATTTTATTTTTGCCATAAATAATTTACTACTTTGAACACATCCAAAACTATCCAGACTTGAAAGAATGGAAGAACTCAGAATCTGGCTAATTTTCAATGCCCAATGGATACAAAAATAAAAGTTAGATTTCTTCTCTTGATAGGTTTAACCAGCTGGGACCTCTGATTTAATAACACAACATACCCAACACAAAGCTGAGGTCTTTGCAGGTGTAATAGAGTGGCAGACTTATTTTCTTTGTAGTTTTCTTATAAAGATGATACCAAGAAAAAGAGAATGATACAACAAGGGAGATGACTTCTACTTTGGAATGGTTTGGAGATGTAACTCAGAATCATAGAGTGACTAGTGTGGTAAGGGATCTTAGCATCTACTTCCAAGCCCCTCACCATGAGCAGGGAGCCTTCCACTAGACCAGGTTGCACAAAGCCCCATCCAACTTGGCTTTGAACATCTCCACAGATTCAATTATGGCTTTAGTTAAAGTATAAACACTATCTTTAAAGCAGGAAAGACAAAAAACTGACTTCCCATGGTGAATCCCTTGAGCACTAAGGGAGGATGACACGTTTCTGCCTCTAGTTTTTCTGTTCAACTCCTCTGGTCATTGCAATGTCTTGCTGTAAGAGGGCATCTGTGGCAGATGAGTGTTTGCAACCAGTTTCAAACTTTCTGGACAAATGTTCTGTAAATCATTATAACAAATATGACTGACAACTGTGACAGTTCCAAATTACTGGGTGCCTGTGTTTCATACTCCTTTTTAACTCCATTACCAAGGCTAAAGATCCTCCTCCATTCTCTTCTCCATCACCTTTTTCAGCCCACCCAAAAGCAATTGCATATCTCTGGCTCTGTGCTAGCTGATATTTCCCAGTATGTTCTCAGCTCATTTTCAGTACCAGCTCAGAACTGTGTATTCTGGAGTATTGCTGTCCATTATCATATGGGGTGGTTTCCTTGGGAATAATAACTACCAGTGAGCTGCTCGCCACGTATGGAAAAACAAACAAAAAAAGAATGAAAATGTTTGTTTGAAACTCTTTTTAATTGAAAATCCAGTTTTTCTCTGAATATGGTCCTTTTATGGTCTTTCTCCACAATCTAGACATTCTCTGTCAAAGAACATCTAGAAATTTAGAAGTTTGGGGATTTTTTGTTCTATAGAATTGAGCTGAAACATATAAATTAATCAAAGACTTATGTTCAAACTGACAGACAGAAAATGCCTGGAGAGGCAGATGGACAATGTGATTCCATAAAATCTCTTTCCTCAGAAAACAATGTAAATTCAAGGCAGTGCCTGAGTAATGTCTGACTTTAGGAGCCTTATCAGCCAGGATGTTGGATTTTATGTGACTGGCTTGGGAATGTCTAGCTCTGTAAATGCTCCACATCAGGCCCCAGGCTCCTCAAAGTTGGTTATTGTGACATTTTAATTTCTTTAAATTGTTGCTTAATCTAAAGTAGCTCACAATTACTTCAGTAGTAATAAGACTCTCAAAGTCTTCAAACAAAAGAAATAACTTTGAGACATTTTAGCTTAGATTTTGATTCCTAAAACTTAGAAATTGAATGCCCATATGCTTTTTTTTTCGGTGTTTGTTGGAAGGTTATCACCTTTAAAACATCCTTAGCCTGAAGAAAATATAAGTATTCTGTTAATATAGTGTACAAGACCCTTGACACTAAATAAGACTTTGATATTTTGTTTGTTGGGTTAATTTTATTATCAATCAAACAGATTTTTAACTGTCTGGTTCACTACATTTAACAAAAAATAAATACCAGATAGTATCTTTTGAAAATTTTCTTGAGGAACTTAGACTACACCTGTGCTAGAAAATTGAACAGGGCAAAGAAATTATTGCAAACATTGCATCTTTATCACCTATGAAATTAAACAGAGAAGGTGTTTGTGTTGTTATAGCCCTTGCCAACAAACAGCCTCCTAAATCTCTTCAAAATACAGTGACTTAACACAGACTGGGGATCTTTTCAGATAATTCTTTACTTTGTCTGTGATCCTACAGCTGAAGAGGCTGAATTTAATACCAGATACCACTAAAATTTCATATTATGCAGTTGGCATACACAGACCATTCTATTCATGCTGGCCTAAGTTCCAGAGAAGTCTTGAACATGTTTTGTAATGAATATACACAGCACAGAGGAGACAAAATGGGAAACTTCATCAGTAGAGTCAGAAGGCAACACCTAGAGCTTAAGGAAAAACTGAATTTGGAGCAGAAAAGGCATTATGAAATATGTAAGGAACTGAAAAGGAAGCCAGAAAGCCAAAAGAGATCAGTAGATGGCAAGAAAGAAGTGTGTGGAAACAAGAGCACCAGAATTAGCAGCATGGGACAAAACCACTCAGAGACCTTGCAGGAAGTTTGATCTTTATTTGAAAGGTTGAATTTACCTTTTGTCTCATTGAACATTATTTTTCACAGTTATGTTGCTTAATTAAAGGAAACATTATTAAATCAAAAGAAAAAAAATAGAAATAAAGGAATTGAAGACCTGAGATTTTAAAATAACAGATACCTTCTTCCAAGCCTAATTTTGCCATTTATGAACAATTCTTTGCTCCACTAGTAGCATGTAATTGATTAATGTATAGTGTTGTCCTGTTAATGAAAATGGTCAACAACTTCAGCTAAAATCTACCCACTCTGTCAAGTACACATACCAAAAATTTCCTTTTTCAAGCTCTTGTGTGCCTTTTAAAAGGCCATTAGTGCACAGGGAGAACATTGGTCCAGCTGAGTGTTGAGAATACAGCCAATTAATACAATTACATACACCTTAGGCTTCAAGATTTTTTGTATGATACCAAAGCTTTATTGAGAAAATAAGGGGGAATTAGGTAAAGGCATGATTTGGCTGAACATCGTGAAAAATTAACCAGATTTACCAGTTCACAGAACAGCACCTTCAGGGACATGGAGGAATCCCACTGTTAAGAATGTCTTAACCTAGAGAGGGACATTCTTTCCCTGCATATTAGGCACTTTCAAAAATACAGTATAATAAAAATATAATAACAAAATTTCAAAAAGATAGTAAATATATATTTGTAAAAATAGTTGTAATCTTTCTGCATACCCCTTTACTTTGCGTAAGACTTTTCAGATTAAAATCAAAGCCCTGCTTCAAAACCTGGCTGCACTGATGACACTGGAACTTCCTGTGAAGCCGTGGGTATGACCTGGACAACAACTAACAAGTTTTAAAACAAAACTGTGTATTATTTTATGCACCACACTACCTAATACACTACTGTTTTGTGCACTAGGAATAGTATAAGACAGCATTATAAGCAGCAACAGATAGGAACAGCAGATTTGTTGCTGTTACATATCATGCTCTGAAGGAAATGCTCTGTGCTCCGTACCCAAATTACTCTTTTCTGTTCCTCATTCCTCTATGGAATTAATGGTCTTACCCATGTCTCTGTGTGTCAGTCAAGATCTGGAACAAAAAAAAGAGAAAAACAAAATCTGTGGAATTCCAGATAGACAGGCCAAACTGTTTTTTGAAAGGGTCTGGTGATTTCTTCTGGCTTTGAAAACAACAGTAAAGTTCCCATTGACTTCACTACAGACACAAATATGCTTCTTTGTGTCATTCTCTGCCTCTTGTCTCCATTCATATGCATGAGCAGTACCTTAAGTCATCCATATTCACATTTTATTGAGTACTTTATTTCACAGACAGCATGTCTGCATCTACAATCCTATTGCACTAGTCCTACTGTGAAGATATTTTCTCCCTTTCAAAAATATAATAAAAATCACTGCCAGCTTATGCTCAATCACAAGCGTGTCATGGTGTGACTGAAAATAATCCTCGTGGATTCACTGAACAAATTGCTGTAATTTTGTACCATTCTAAGTTCACATCCTCTCAGGCCTCACAGAATTTATTTATCCCATGTGGTGCTACCCCCTATGCAGTTAGACACAGAAAACTGGTGCTTTCTTGCTCCCAGTATCAGTGTTGCTACTACATCTATCTACTAACGTGGTACTGTGTTAGCAGGAACAGCAGCACAGTTTTTGGTGGCAGAAGTTACAGCAGAATCAGGAAAAACACGTTCAAAGTCTCTGAGTCCAACCTGTTCAAAGGAGCTCTCACAGACTTACACAAGCAGCTCAAAATTGTCTGTGTTTTGCTTGGGTGGGTGAGGTAGTTAATTATGAATCTTCAGTAAGTTTAACTTGATAGTCATGGATCATACTGAACAATCTTCTTATCAGTTCATCTTTAACCCTAATCTTGGCTTTGCACCTGTTCTCTGAGCAGCAGTCAACTTTTGGTGTCATTGACTGCTGTGGTGGCAGCTATGTATCAGGAAATAGTAGTTTAATCAAGAAGAGGACCAGTTCTCCTCCTACCTTCAGCTGGAGGTGAGAACTGGGAACTGCCAAAGCAAAGTAAGGTTTGTAATCTGCAGTAAGGTCAAAAAGTATTGATCCACAGTAGTCATTTCAAAAAATGAGCATGAGATGTGGACAGATCAGATGTTGCACTGTTGTCTCTGATGACATATCCATGCCTCTGTCGAAGGGAACAACTGCTGCTCTTCTGGAAATATGTCATTTATCTGTCTATCTTCACTCTACTAATGTAGTTCCTTCTATTTTTATGGTTCCTTTTGAAACTCACATCAAACTTGGAAACGCACTGTCTGTACAGCTATCACTGTCTTAGGTGGGATATTTATACCAGAGACATACACAGTTATCTCTCCATTAGTTTTTTTTCTGTCCATCACTGAAACAGCTGAGGACTTCTAAATCAGAAAAAGCTCAAGGGAGTGATTTAAGTATATGTTCCAGGGTGGTACATGGGCTTACACCAGGTGTCCTTGTCCTGAACCATTATTGAAAGAGAAGCTGTATTAATTACCAGGTGTCCTGGTTTTGGCAGGGACAAAGTTAATTTTCTGTTTAGTAGCTGGTACAGGGCTGTACTTTGGATTGAGTAGAATACAGCGATATTTTGGTTGTTGTTATGAAGTGCTTACTCTAAATCAAGGACCTTTCAGTGTCTTGAGCTCTGCTATTGAGGAGCTGCACAAAAAGAAGGCAGGGAGCACAACCAGGACAGGTGACCCAAACTGGCCAAAGAGATATTCCATATACCATAGAACATCATGCCCAGTATATAAGCTGGGGAGAGTTGACTGGGAGCCACCGATCACTGCTTGGGGATGGGGTGGGCATTGGTCAGTGGGCAGTGAGCAACTGTGCTGTGCATCACTTGTTTCTCTTGGGTTTTGTTTCTCTTTCTCTCCTTATCATTTCTAGTAGTAGTAGTAGTAGTAGTAGTAGTAGTAGTAGTAGTAGTAGTAGTATCAGTAGTAAATTTTGTTTCAATTATTGAATTGTTCTTATTACAACCCACAGATTTGAAAATATTTACCTTTTTCTTCTGATTCTCTTCCCTACCAGAGGGTGTAGAGGTGAGGGGGCTGAGAAGGTGGCTGTGTGACACTTAGTTGCAAGCCAGGGTTAAGCCATGACACCAACTTGAGACATCTTTACAGGGTCCCTGGGAGAGCAGGAGCTGTACTGGACGTTGTAGAATATCACTGTTGCTGTTGTACCCCTGAAGAAGAGAAGAAAGGAAATGAAAATGGAAAGAAAGTACTCTGGATGGAACAGACATAGTCCCTGAAGATCTGTGAGTATTAAATATGCTTCCCATGTTTCTCAGCATGTCCAGGCATATTTTCTGGTCCTTGCAAGCTAGGCTGCCCATATGTTCACAAACAATCGTTTTAAAATACAAGTTTACTTACCAGACAAGATTCCCCAGTCTCTCTGAGCTCTCTCACTGTTTGCTTCATTTAAAATGACATTTAATTAAATGAACAAGGACAGGCTTTGTTTCTCCATGGGAGTGGGGATATATGCAATATCTTGATGAGTTGTTGAAAGGAAAAAAAAAACAGGAGTGGTCAGAAGATAATTACTTTTTATGTCTTTTCAGACATGAGTTCCTCTTCCAGACAACAATGTTGAAGTAATGTTATTAAAAGACATTTGTCTTAGCCATGACTTTGCTTCTAGTATTGAAAGTTGCAGAGGCAGCTTCAAGCCTTGCAAACTTTATGTTAACAAAATAGGGTTGTTTTTTTTTCAATATTTTTCTCTTTCAAGGCACCACTTGCCAGTCATCCAGTCTAACCCTCAGCTCAGCTTAGGAGCAGCTACAGCAGGTTGCTCAGGACCAGGTCATGGTGGCTTACAATATTTCTGGTGATGGAGATTCCATAGCATCCCTGACAACCTGTTTGACCACATACAGAGTAAAAAGCATTTTCCTATTTTTAGACACAATTTCTTGTATGTCATTCTGTGTCTGTTATCTCCTGCACTCTTTTTGGTTGTCACTGAGAAAAGTGTGGCTCCATGTTCTTTACTCCCCTCATTAGGTAGTTTCCCATGTTGAGGAGATCTTCCTGAGCCGCCTCTTCTTCAGCCCCAAAAATCCCAGCAAAAAGACTATTTATGTAAGAAAAGTCTATCTAGAGTGATGCAATGTATTTTATATTCAGCGGTCATTAAAATCTTAATTGACAGCAAATTATCAATTAACAATTAATAAAAGCTTCTCTGCATGTTTTTAGCATACATCTGAATAGAAACTATTTCACTGTTTTTGAATATATTCAGAAAAGCACATACAAAATATATTTTAGTCTGTTATTTCTGGCAAGACATCAGAAAAAAAATTATTTCAGTAGGTAAAGCTGGAGATGCCTTTTCATTTACTCTTCACTTGATGTTGCTGGGTTTAGTCCAGCAATTACAGAATATTTTAAACACGAACAAGAGTGCATGAAGCACATTTTCATTAACAATTGGTTCCATGCAGTTGAACTACATGAAGAAAAAAATCACACATCAGTCTAAGATTTAAGAATTTCATCTCTCTGAATAGCAGAGAAGAGTATTTAGATTTATTTAAATTCCTTAAAAAAAAGCTAAGAGAAGGAAGCATCAAGGACCTTCTTTTTGCAATTAAAAAATAGTGGGAACTATCAATTTAAACTAAACTCTGTTCCCCGATACATCTTTGAAAACCAAACCTTATTGTAATAATGTCAAGGGGGTGAAAACAGAAGAGTTTGTTTTCTAATTAAATGAGGAGCTGCCAAAGAGGTTGGGGATAACTGCAATATTCAGTGCAGTTCCAGCAGGAGCTATGGGCTTTCACTGCGTTACTTCTTTACATTGTGTGATATCTCCTTGAATTGTCCCATACAGTGAGACCTTTCTGTTGGTCTCCTACAATACCAGCTGAGCCAGAGCAACCCATTTCTGAAACTCCAGATATGAAGCAGAGGGGAGAAGAACAAGAAGAAATGTAAAATTTGAGTCAAGTCGTTCACTTGATCTGCAGCTGTAAATCATGCAAGCTTGTTTCAAACCATCACCCTCTTACTAGAAGTGCTAGCATCTGTCTAGAGGCACAGTAGAGTAGGTCCAAAATAACATGTTTCATTGATCTTATTCGACCTAAAAAAATGCCCACATCCTGTCTGGATAGACCATTCATGTTTAGTCCTGAATTTGTACTATTCTATGCCATAATTTAAAATCAGCTATGCATATCTGTACCAAAGAAATGGCTCATTAGTTGCCTGCGACAACACACCCTCCAGTTATTCTTCAGTGTTTTTAACAAATGGAGAGATACCCTTTATGTTTACATTTAAATCTTAGTTTTTAAAGGAAGAAAGAATTTGGGGGGAATAAAGTAAATCCATGGAAGTTAAACAATAAAACAATGTATATTACAAGAAGCAAATTTTCATTGTATTCCCTTTTGACTGTGCGAAGAGATCGCCATGCCGAGGTTTTGTCAGTGAGTGGTGCAAAACCAGGCAGGGAGTGGCAGGCTTGGAGTGTGATTCTGGAGTGACTTTTTTTTACAAAGAAAAGTTGAAAATTACTCAGTGATGCCCCACTGTCAGTTTAGTTTATGATTTTAGGGGAATATTTAGGCTTGACTCAAATAAAATAGTCAGATTTGATTGGTCTGAGCTGGTTTTCAAATTAAATACAGTTGTCACGAATGCTTAGGTCTTGCGACCATTGGATCTGGTTGGGGAAACTCACAGTACTCAGAATTTCGTGATTCTCTAGGTGGTTGCTGAGCATGAGGCAGATTGAAAACTGGAAAACTACGAAGAGTAGCAACACTTGCTCAGGTAAGTTGGAAATGCAACCTTCTCTTTAGGCCAGGGATGGCCACACCAGGACATATTGATCTACCCTGAATCTCTTTTATATCTGACAAGCATATGGTGAATTACATAACTTCCTACTAATCATTTATGAAATGCTCAGAAACTTGACTTGAAACTCGCTTTCTTTCCAATATTTCAGTTCTTTCCTTGATTCTTATTTTTCTTCTTCTGTTTTCTGTTTAAAGCAAAAACATGCTGTATACTCTGTATATATTAAATCGGTATATTTACATAAAATTCTTACTCTCCATTCAACGAATAAGCACTTTATCCTTGACAATTTTGTTGGCTATTAAAGAATCAAATGGATAGTTACTGTTTAATTAAATAACTTTAATTGATGATAGAGCTGCTAGAGGTCTTCTCCCATATACAGATAAGAAGTGGAGAAACTACAAAAAATTACATTCTACCTTTCATAAGAAAAACCTAAGCTAAACATTGTTAATTTTGAGATGACATTTGTGCTCAGTGATCATACAGTTAATTCTGTTCAGCTCAAGCCAGTCTTCATCAGCTCCAAAAAAACCCCACTCACTATTACATTTACATAAATCCAGAGATGAAAAAATTGAGTAAAAACCCTGATAAAAGAGGATTTAAACTGGATTGATAATCTTCTAAAGGACTTAATGTGCATAATGTTGGATGCACCTTTGCATTTGTCCGCTGTACAAATCTGGATATAAACACAGGCTTATGCTTTGCTTCTTCACAAAATGCAACACTTATGCACACCCTCCCTAGGAGGATGGTGAAGCACTGGAACAGTCATGGATGCCCCATCCCTGGAAGTGTTCAAGGCCAGGCTGGATGGGGCTTGAAGCAACCTGGTCTAGTGGAAGGTGTTCCTGCCTGTGGCAGAGGGGTAGGAACCAGATGGTCTTTGGTGGCCCTTCCAATCCAAACCATTCCATGATTCTGTGAGCCTATGAATATTATTCATAAATTGTTTCTAATGGATTTAATGAAAAGAAATAATTAACCTCCTACCTTTTTCTTGTAGAATCACATGCTTTCTGAAGACCTACACCTTCCCCACTACTGCCTGTTTTATGGAAGAAGCCCATTTGGTAGCTTTTTCTTGACTTTAAAATTCCTTAGACTGATTAATTATATACAATATTATGAAAAAATCCCCATGGAGATATTAAAAACCCTAACTGATGGAGTGCGTACAACAGAGGCCAATGAAAAATTCAGTTGATTGATGAAAGATAATACATGTAAGAAGTAGTCTAACTTAGACACTATGAGATTCTCAAAGAACAAAAATTACCATGTATATCTGCTGGAGAAAAACTAGTGCTGCCATTTGATTAGCTTACAAAGAGCTACCTTCTTTATTGGCAGTTCATATCAATTAAGGAAGGAGAAAGATGAGGTGTTGAAGTTATGGACAGAAAATGGCACCAAGGAATGATGGAAAGGAACTCCACAGTGTGAGATAAAGAAGGCCTGCAATAACAAACACCCGAAGATGAGCATCATCTTGAACAGAGAGCTATAGGGTCTGTCAGGTAGAAGAACTGAGAAGATTTCAGAGAGATACCTCCAGAGAGGATTGCTAAAATGGTTTCTTTCCTGACAAAGACTTCAGTCATGAGAAAAGAAATCAACAATAACAGAGAAGCACATCCACATTTCCATTTGTGATGCCGCCAGAGACAATGTCATGCTCATATTTTGCATTCCCTATTGCAAATCCAGTTTGGTTTTAACACTTCTATTTCAATGAAAGAAAGCTGTTACAGACTGGCACTGAATTACTGACATCCTCCCAGCTGCCAGCTGTCCTGCTAAGGCAGAACTATGCCTTGTCTGTTGCTAGAAATGATTGCTTTAAATTAATTTTCTCCAGTTTTTCTAATCAGCACAAGCAACACTTACGAATTTATTATGAGTGTTTCCTGCTCTAATCTGTCATGCAATAAACAGATTTTCTTTTCTCTGTTACCTATGAACCCTAGGATTAACTTTCTTCATAATGGAACACAAGGAGAAAAAATATCTTTTGTATTGGGTTTTTGTGGCAAGGGTTTGGTAGCAGGGGACTGCAGGGTAGCTTCTCTGAGAAGCTTCCAGAAGCTTCCATCATGTCTGACAGACAATGCCAGCTGGTTCCAGGATGGACCTGCTGCTGGCCGAGGCCGAGTCCATCAGTGATGGCAGTAGTACCTCTGGGAGAGCATATTGAAAAAGAGGGAGTGGGGAGGGGGAATTTTATGAAACTGCAGCTGGAGAGGATTGAGAATATGTGAGTGAACTGCTCTGCAGACACCAGGGTCAGTGCACAAGGAGGGGCAAGAAGTGCTCCAGCACTGGAGCTGACATTCCCCTGCAGCCCATGGTGCAGCCCATGGTGCAGCCCATGGTGAGGCAGCTGTGTCCCTGCAGCCCATGGGAGATCCCATGCCAGGGCAGGTGGATGCTTGAAGGAGGCTGAAACCTTTGGAAAGCCCACTCCGGAGAAGGTTTGTTGTCAGGACTTGTGACCCCCTGGGAGACTCATGCGGGAGCAGTTGGTTCCAGAAGGACTGCACCATGTGGGAGGGACTCATACTGGAGCAGCTTGTGAAGAACTGCAATCCATGGGCAGGACTCCTGTTGGAAAAGTTCATGGAGGACTGTGTGTCATGGGAGGGACCCCAGACTGGAGCAGGGGAGCCCTCACCCTGGGCAGGAAGGAGCAGCAGAGACAACTTGTGATGAACTGACTGCAGTTACCATTTCCCATCCCCCTGTGCCACTGTGGGTAAAGAAGTAGAGAAATTGGGACTGATGTTAACCCAGATTAGGAGAAATGTGGGGCCGCTGCTGAATCAGATGGGTATCCCTGTGAAGAAATGCAGAGAAGTCAGAATTACTAAATGCCTTCTTTGTCTCAAACTTTAATATTTCCCTCAAGAATCCTGAACCTTGGAGGTGAGAGAGGAAGGTTGGAGGAAGGAAGACTTCCCCTTGGTCGTAAAGGGTTGGATTAGAGGTTGGCTAGACAGACTTAATAACCATAAACCCACAGGTCCTGATGGGATACACCCACAGGTGCTGAGGGACCTGTTGAGGGTGGCACAGCACTGGATGCTCAGGGAGGTCATGGAGTATCCCTCTCCAGAGACATTCAAACCCCACCTGGGCACATTCCTTTATAACCTGCTCCAAGTGACCCTGCCTTGGCAGAGGTCTCTTCCAACCATAAAAATTCTGTGATTCTGCGAACCAAGGCAAAGCAGATGACAGAGCATTGGCAATGCAATCTCTTATTTCAAATGTATTCTTTATGCTGTTAGAAGAATTAAATTATTTCTTCAAAATCTCCTTCAGCAAATGTTGCCACCTGAAGACTCCTGTCTCTAAATTGAGATGGTAACTACTGCTCTCTTCCATGAAAAAAATGAACAGAAGTCTTATAACAAACTTCTCCTGCTACCATTAGAGTCAGTGACACCAATCCTGCACTGAGCCCACTGCTTTGGAGAAATTTCTGAGACAAAGGTTTTTTTCTCATTAAGCATCTGCTGTACTGCAAATATATCTATAGCTATAAATTTCACACAAAATGGTCCTTTTAAAATTGCATTTTGGGAAGATTGTGCCGGTGGCATAAGAGACCCTGGATGTTTTTCCCTCAATCCTGATTTTACACACACACAATATATGCCAAAAGACTTCAGCCTTTACACTCCTGTCTTATTTCATATTAAGTAAGAAGAGAATCAGTCCTTCATAGCTGAACAGAACAGATGTATGGCTTTAAATGACTGAAAATTATATTTCTTCACTGTAGATTAAACATCCTCCTACTGCTTGTTAAATGCACTTGTTCATTTTCTTGATTGACTATAGATTCAAACAGCCTTCTTTTTTAGAAATTGATGTCCTTAGATGAGGTAGTCTCAGCATTCAGTTGTATGTAATGCCAAGTCTTCTACAACATGCTCTGAGATTTTCATCAACAAAATATTGTGCAGCATGTGAACAACTGAAAAAAAACTAAGAACGCACCAGTGTTGTTTCCCACAGGCAGAAGCTAGGTAATATCAACCAAGAAATCACTATTTACAAATGAAGCAAATTTACATCCTTCTGCTGATCTTCTATTTCCACCTTGGGGAAAAAGGAAAAAAAAAAGGAGGAAAAAAAAAAGAAGAAAAAATGGCATCTCTCATTTTACAATTCACATTTCACATAGCAGATTCTATTAACACAAGCATCCAGTGAGAGAAGCAGGAATGTTATCTAAATCCCATCATATGTTTCCAGGATTCCTGCATCTGAAATTTGACAGGTTTATAGTTTTTCTCATAGAAACCATGAATCTCTCCAGGCAAGAAACAGCCAACAGAGTGTCTTGTTGAAAGACTTTTCAAGGTCACTCTATTCAACACAACAGAAGGTCAGGGTACTGGTGATGTACTCTTTTCCACAACTACCATCAGAGTCCACTGGGGAGTCAAGGCATCTCATAAAGACTAATGGTGTTTTGGCCTCTGTTCCGGAGAGCTTCCCTGCCCCCTCTTTCCTTCCCCTTTTCCCTTCCTAGGAGAAGTGCAGCAGCAACATGGCAGAAGGCTGGAAATGTAAGCATTAAGCAGCTAACCTGTGGTTCCTTTTGCTATTTCTTTAAAAATCCTTTCTGCTTCTAGGGTTCACATGGCTCTGTCAGAATTTCAGTTTGAATGGAATAAGAGCCAATTCAGCTGATTCCCTGGAGGCTATCTAGAATGTGATTCCTGTGGAGTTATTCATAGATTAACTGGTGTCCTTTACAGAACCTCTAAATCCTATATAGGTTGGTGCCACTTATTCCTGGATTAAATCTACACTTTCCACAGCTAATACTGAAGCATCTCAACATAGCTCTCATTCATTTAGGTACTTTGGTAACCACTGTGGGAGTTATCAAGGGGTTAGAAACAAAACAGCTCTCAGAAGAGCTCTGATTTATCCTTCAGAAGCTTGCACAATTCCTCTGCATTCATTTTGACAGAACACAAAGTTCTTACACACAGCAAAGCTCTGTGGGTATCCTGGATATTTTTGCACTGTGTGAAGCAAAGGTAACGGCAGACATAAAGTCATATATATCAGCTTTGTTTAAAGAGACCTCAGCTATTAAGGTAAAATGTGACATGTGTTCAGCCTCTAATCTTCTGCTCCCTGATGAGAGTGTCACCACCAGGTACAGTAAGGACAAAGAACAGTGTGGGAATTCAAAATGAAAAGATAGGGATAAGTGCTTTATCATAAAATACTGAGTGCACAAATGGCCCTTCAGTGTTCTGTGTGAACTCAGAGCTCTACTTGCTGGTTTTCAGATGAGGAAGAGATTTCTTTTCCAAAATGTTGTTGATGCTGTCTGGATTTACACTTTGACCCAGCCCCTACATCACTGAGATGTTTACACTGCCATTTCACAGAGGCAGGTTATGAGCTCTTTAGGAATCTTGACTTAGATTCTCTTAGGAGGAAACAGTTTTGAGAAACAAGTGGAATAACTACCTCTCTGTATTCCAGACAATCTTTAAGATAATTAAAAACTCTATCATTACACTGCAAAATAATTAAAAAGGGGCTGAATTAAAGCCCCACAAAACTTCTTTTTAATTGTTTCCCATAGTTCGAGAAGTTAATTTTTACACCTTCACATTCTTCTGCTTCAGAGAAGTAACTTATACAGGAAAACAATGAAAATCTGAGTATCTCTTCTATGGAATAAATATCCACACTGGAACAATGTTTTGTCCTTTAGACCAGTACCATGCCCCTCTATGAGTTTGCACACCAAGGAAAAACTGCTCAATTCATGCAATTTAAACAGAATCAGGTTTAAAGAAGCTTTTATCTGTTAATAACATCTAATTAACTCACAAACAGTGAACTAGGCATTAGGGATCAATAACAGCAATGTAACAGATGAACCAGAATATTAGAAACTTATAAGATATTCATAAAACTGTACATATTTAAACACCTTTCAATATGCCAGCACACACAGTGAGCTGTGCACACACCTGTTTTCAGCAAGTGTGGGCTACAGGCACACCCCCGGTTCTGAAAGAGCAGGTCCCCCTTTTAGACCCATCTCTTTTTTGAGATGTAAGTTCTTCAGCTTTATTTCACCTGTGCCTTTCCCTACAACCCTCCAATGCACACACCCGTAAGAAAGTGCACCCTGTGTTCATGTACGTGCCCCTCCCACCCTCCTGGTTACTTCAGGGCTTCTCAAATGGCACCAAAGTCAGAATTCACAGATATTTTCTGGGATGAGAGTCCTGGAAAGACTAAGCCACCCAGCCTGCTGCATGCATATGTTGGTGGTCAGATTTGAGCAAGAAGGGTTTCATTCCAGCCTCTGGAGATGTAACCAGTGAGGCCTGGTGGTGAATATAGCTGATTTGAAGGCAGATGCCCCATTAAATTATTTAAAGAGAAGCACCTAATGCAATTTCAGACAGAGCTCCTGCTCCAGAAAGATGGGAGTCTCTGATCCCTTACAGATATCCCATTTTATGATCTTGGGTAACCTACAGGATTCAAAAGGTGCTATGTGTCTACATTATGGCAATTAAATCTGAACACTTTTGACTAATACGCTGAGCAGATCTCAACATTCCAGTTGCTAATAAGGAAAGATAGTTCTCAAATGAAAAAAGTTTTCATCTAGGCCATTTGACATGCTCTAGGATATCCATCACCAGCATTTAGTTGCTGCTCTAGGAGGACATGGATCTACGACGTAGATCCAGGCATTGGGCATGGCTGAAAGCCTAACATGGATGTCCTTGCAGAATGAATCGTGCCAGAAAACTGAGATGTGATCAACAGAACTGAGCTCTCATTGACTGCAGTGGGAGCGTGGACTCCCAAAGCAGATGCAGATTGCATGTTCAGGTGTGCTGCCTTGGGAGAGAGTGCCATTCTTTCAGCAAAATCTAATCTCTGCTCCCAACCTTTCCCTGACTCCTCTTCACCCATCTTTGTCATACTGCATGAGTAGAGATTCCCTTTTCTCAGAATTCCTGAAGCTCCTGCCAGAGGAGAGTTACAGCAGCAGATATGGCTTTGTTTACCTCCCTCAGTTTAGATCTGTAGCAGCTTCTTAATGCACTGAAGCTTTAATGTAGTTATGTGAAAAACATCAAATGCAAACACAGGTAAAGAGAGATTTCAGGATAACATACCCAGCTTTGGGTTAATTTTCACAGGCATTCAAGATTCTTTCACTATCTCCAGAATGCACCCTACAAAAGATAAAGCACTTCTTTATTAAAGCTGATGTAAGAGTTTTGTTTTATTTTATGTTTTATTTTATTTTTCATTTCTTTTTTTTAGCTCCCAGAAACAGATGGGTCATTTCAGCTGAATCTTAGACCAGATTATGGCTAACAATTAAAGTCAGGAAAGTCTCACGTTTTTGAAAACAGCACCTCATCAGAAAGTATCAGGGTGTGCCATGTACAGAACTCATTAAATTGCTTGTAAAATTTAATGGTATCTTATATATAAAATATGAATATGTATCATTCAATAGTGAAATACTAGACCAGAGGCATAGCTGGGTTGAATCTGCTTTATTATTTTTTTGTGGATTTTTTTGGTTTACATTTGC
This sequence comes from Dicrurus megarhynchus, assembly GCA_013399195.1. Taxonomy (NCBI): domain Eukaryota; kingdom Metazoa; phylum Chordata; class Aves; order Passeriformes; family Dicruridae; genus Dicrurus; species Dicrurus megarhynchus. Next base: position 454,430 of record VXAD01006096.1, read on the forward strand.
TCTATTATATCAAAAATATTTATTTCTGGAGAATAACATTTTAGAGTTGCAAATATGCAATACATAACGTGATTCTCATTAATTTCACAAGCCAGATCCAGCAGGTCTCTACAAAGAATGACAACAATATCCAGCATGTGAGATAAAATGCTGAAAACAACAGAAGACAGGCTGGATTTTTTTGTTATTTTTAGGAACCAACATTATAACTATAACTTGTGCTGACTTATGAGAATGGATTTTCATCTAAATCATGCAATTTTGCCTGATGTTTTGAGGACTATGGAAAAATTTAAATGAATATATGTTTGGATATAGAGAAGACAGGTAAAAATACTGTTTTTACACTTCTGCCACTTTTCAAACTGTTTAACATTTAAACAGACTGAAGGTTTGGTATCCATGATCCCTACTGTTTGCCACAGTGTGAGCTTACAAGTGACACTGATCACTGTGACTGAGCCTTTTACAATTAAAGTGAAAAATAATTCTCCTTTCTATTTTACAGCAACAAGAATGAGAGAAAATTGAGTTCCTTGCTACTCTAAGAATGGTCTTTTCAGTGTCTGAGGAGCTCTAAGCCACCTGCACTGCACTTCTGAATGAAAAGTTGGGCAGCATTTTGAGAAGGTGTTTGACCAAGTAATAAAAAGAAGAGCAATGAAGTGAGGATAACTCATATAAAGGACTTAAGAAAGATCTCAAGCGGTTTGGAAAGCCATAGAAAATAAAAGAAAAGCTACCAGCATTCAAGCAAGAAATTATAATATGCTGAAGTAGCAAAACTCTTCATTTGAAACTGCCACAAGAATTCATGGTGTACAAGAAAATATTTCAAGAGGTCAAAAAATAAAATAGAGGCAACAAAAGCATAAAATATCATGTGAGCAACAGAAAATCTCAGGTGATGGCACTCACAGATAAAGATGACAGATATGTCGCTGACAGGCAGAAATCAAGAAAGAGATGGAAGAATGCAATCAAGGTCCAGTTAACAAGAAAGTACACACCCCTGAGCCTTGGTGGTGATGTATAAAACAGGGAGAGGGTGACATCCTTTAAAGGACTGCAGGAGACTGCTAAATACACATTTTTGGATGTGGAAATGATGAAAAGTGAATTGGGGTAATACAGGGTTCTAAATAGATAATTTCAAAAGATGTGCAGAAATTTTTAATCTCATGAGAGTATTGTGTCCGTTGGAAAAATGTTTAATTTATACTTTTAAGCTATATTTTTTAGAAAATTCCAAAGCAAAATCAAGACAAAGATGGTTTCTGTCAGAGAAATGAGAGCACAACTCATATTTCTTCAAAATATAAAAGATTTCCAGTTGTTCTGTTTTTTTATATTGGTGTCCCCATCCCTCCATGAGGAACAGTAAAGCTGTTTCCCACATTTTGCATTTAACAAACTTGCTAAGGCAACACTGAGTAAAGCCTATTTAAACACTTGTCCCTAGGAAGAAGACCTCATCACCAGTTGATTTGTCCTTTCCAGGAGGATGTCATCCCAGGATCTGGACATGGTTAACCTCATTAGTTTTTCAAAAACGAGCATTCAGATCTAAACCCAAACAGTGTGAGGAAAGCAGCTTTTTTAAAACAGCTCTCATTTGAAGGTTTCCACATCTTTGCACTGCTGGGCTACCTTGTTTCAAAAAATAATTCAAAAACATCTCTCAAATTATGTCCCATATTTCAAGCCACAGGAGCTGTTCGCATTTATTTCAACCAAAGCTCCGTGAGGGGATTGAATTCTTACAGCCTTCAGCTTCCTGAGCGCAGGTGAGTGAACACACACAAAGTTAAAAGAGAGCAGGCCAGACCCTGCAATTTTTAATCCAATGGAACTCCCACGCCTCAGCGAGGACTTTGCTAAGGTTAGGACTACTACTAGGACTACTACTACTTGGCTCAGCTCCAGTGCCAGATCTGTGAACTTTGCTTAGCTTCAGGATAATTAGAGTTCAGAGGCACAAAGGTACTGCAGAGACTTCACTGCTGATAACCCGAGGCTGTATCTTGAAGATTTTCCTCCTTTCTTTTCCAGCACACAAGCAGGCAAACTTCCACTGACACTGGGAGCTGACTGCCTAAGCAAGCACATCAGAGAGGGAGTCAAAAATGTGTTGCACAGATTGCAGTGGGAGCTTTGCTGGTTGGGATTTCACCTTTTACTTCAGATGAGGAAAAATCCATCAAAAATGTTAGCCCCACACTAAGCTTTGTTGTTGAGGTATTAGTAAAACGAATTAAACCAGCTCTACACTGTGTCCTATACAGATATATTGCACTCCCTTCTTTAAATCTTAACATTGTAGCTTAAATGAAGTAGATAAGTGAAAAAAATGTATGGACAAATGTTTCAATATTATGCTTTATGCACTTGCAATTATCTTATTCTCTGTCCCATGACAATGAATAAACTTTGCATGTAAGCAGTTCTAATAAACAAAGTGATTATATCTTGTAGCTTTTTCAAATGTTGTCATTACGAGAATTCTAATGGTGAAATTATGTGAGCTGGGGACCCCAGAGCTGGATGCAGCACTGCAGCTGGGGTCTCACCAGAGCAGAGTGGAGTGGAATCACTTCCCTTTACCTGGCGCCCACATGGTTTTTGATACAGCCCAGGTTACAATTTTGGGACAAAGCTTTTTCACACCCTTCACCAATTTGCAGTTAATTTTGATAGCTACACATGAGATTAATATCTCTTCTTGAGCTGGAACCAGAGTAATACTAACTTCAATTTTGTTGTCCAAAGGGACGAATCCAAGGTTTGGTTGTTACACACCAAATTAGCTCATGGTACTGTGACATCAGCATTTTCTCTTCAGGAAGATTGTCCAGGTCATTTCCAGTGGTGTCTCTCTGGGGAACTACTCAGGTAGATTTAGTGCCATGTAAGGGTCCTGGAGCATCTGGTCTGGCAACCAGCTCATGTCTCAGAAAGCTGAGGGTGTCCTAAACACTGTGTAAGGGGTGTCCTATAAACTGTGTAAGGTTTTCATGCCCTCTGCAGATATCCTACAGTGTTGTGGGTGTCTGAGCTAGAACTCCACACTTCTGCTTCACTGTTTATTTGTCGTTCCCATCTCTGAAACATGCTTTTGGAAGAGCAGAGTTTGGTCTCCCCTTGCATCCCTTCACTCAGGATCAGATTCTGCCCTTTTGTGTGACAAGCTCCATGCAAACAGGGTTGTGCAACATATCCCCTGGCTCTGACTCCAAGAAGAAGGTGATGTGGGACAAGTGATTCTGCCACTGAGGTTCCTAAAACCCTGCTGGGGAAGCTGGCTCTGCCACCACAAGCTGCATAACCAGAGCTTTGTCAGGATTAATTAAGTGTACAGAGAGGCAGGGCTCATTAGATGCCAGGAAGTCCTTACTGGCACATTTCTGCTGCTTTTGGGATCCCAGCAGCCTTTCATAAGTCTAGACATACCAGTTTCCCTGCAGTTAACTCAATGTCTCTACTTCTGCACAATCTCTATAAACCTGCCTTGAATCCTTATTAGCTCAGCTCTTTTTTCTTTTTTTAAATCCACTTCTGGACTTCTATTGTTTAAAAGGCTAAAACCTGGAATTTCATAATCATTATATTATTCTATTTCCCAGCTACTGAGACAAGATACCTGAGTGTAAGTACATGGATCCATAGAAATTCTTGTTCCTTTAATGAAGAAACAGATAATCATTTTTCTTTTAACATTAAATCTATTATTCATGTCAATATGACGTGGATGTAAGACTGTCATTACAAGATCATTACAAGGAATTTTTTTATCTGAGACTGTGCTAGGAGGAATGATGATTGTTTTTGCTAATAAAAGTAACTGCTGTCACTTGGATTTTAAAATATAATTACATGGCAGGAATACTTTGCTGCCATTTACTTACACAACCCATGTAATAGCCATATAACTAAATTAGAAATGGATGAGGTGGATAGTGGAGATTAAATCCAAATTTACCCCTTTCTGATGGTATGCAGAAAGTTCTCGCAGGACTGACTGAATAAAGAGTGCAGAGTTAGTGAGAAGATATTTCTCTCAGCTCAGAGCAGACACAGATGATCAGAAATTGAACAAAGCAGTTGTTCACACCAGGCTGCCTCATACTTCCAGCAGTACAGGTGAAGGATCCTTGGTGTTCTGCCAGTTTATGCTACTGACCCCTGCAGAGCCCCCTCTGTGCCTGCATATCCATGTGCCAGTTCATACACACACACACATTGCCTCCAAAACACCATCTCTGTTCCCCCAGATCTATCTGGTGCCATTTATTCCATGATGCTGGGGTACTCTGAGGGTCACCTGCACTGATATGCCTCAGCAAAATAACAGATACATTTCTTCCACTCAAATAAATAATCAAGAAAACAAAGTGCAGTGTTTTATCTGTACCATAGAGAGTTTATCTGTGGAATGTGGCAAATAATAATGTAATTTCTTATCTGACTAAAGGTGAATATGGAGCATATAAATACCATACAGAGAGAGAACCTTCTCCACCTGCAGTACTATCCTGATTTTGGCTGGGATAGAATTAATTTTCTTCATGGTAGCTGGCACAGAGCTGTGGTTTGTATTCAGTAGAAAAAAAATAATTTTATGTAGCTCTGCCACACATAATTTCTTTAAATTTTCTCATTTCTTGAATATGATATAGATGCTTATCTATATCTATGTGTGTCTCTGTGTACACAGCAGATCTTTCTGTGGAGAGAGAGAAAAAGGTACCTGAATGAGCTTGATGAGATAACAGCGAGGAATTTTGAAAACCTGTATAATTCTGTAGGGAACAGAGGAACGCAGGTCATCCCTCTCAGTGTGGCTATGGGATATCATGGACAGTTTTCCCCTGGGATTATTCTCAGTGTCTTTGTTAATGATCTGGAAGACAGGGCAGACCTTGTAGCTGACACTCTGGTGGGAAGTGTTGCAAAATAAAATGTAAGGAGAGAGAAACAACAGAAGGGCCCTAAAAAGGTGATTAGAAGGAGAGGCAGGAAATGAGATTCAAGCAGGGAAACTGTATTTGTGGGAAAGAAACAGCTCAGAATTCAGTTGAAACTGGGGAGTAATTTAGAGTCTGATTAAAAGCCTCTTGACATTAGTGGAAAAGATGCACGCTGATTTTAATGGGCCTTGAAACTGATGTCTTTTAAAGCACTTTGAGTTCCCTGAATGAAAGAGACAATATACAGCAGGTCTGATCCTGTGGGGGAGAATTTGCTGTGTAGGCCATTAGCAACAAGAGTCAGGGAAACATTTAGAGAGTTATTTGGCACTATCAAAGTAATAAAAGCATTTTCACTCCCTCTTCTCTCTCTTCTACCCTATCCCCATGTTTCTTGCAGCTATGGAGGTGAATAGGGCATAGGGGGGCTGCTTTGTGAGCACCAGAAATTTCAGTTATTTACATAGAATCCCTGAAATTACTTTTGCCACTCTGCTCATGTTTGAAAACTATACCCTTCAACCCAAAAAATACTATTTAATGAGATTGGAAAGCTGCAATAAAGAACAACGTTTCAGTGGTGTGTGGTACAGGTTATATATTATAAACCACTTGGACAATGTCTGACAACAAACTTTGTAGATGCATTTAGTATTTTACGCCATACATTAAATACTGAGGTTTTGTTTTCTTCACAAAATCTTAATACAGAGGATTTCCCCACCTGATTTATTAAATAGATATGATAAGGCACAGGCAAAGTCATGCAATTGAGGTAGCATCTATTCATCCTCATCTTTTCAGTGTGGAGAAGAGAAGGCTCATGGGAGACCTTTTAGCACCTTCCAGTACCTGAAAGGGGCCTCAAGAGATCTGGGGAGGGCCATTTTGCAAGGGCATGGAGTGATAGAACAAGGGGGATGCATTTAAGCTGAAAGAGGGGAGATTTAGGTTGGAAATTAGGAAAAAATTCTTTGCTGTGAGGGTGGTGAGGTACTGAAACAGGTTGCCCAGAGAAATTGCCAGAAGAAGAACATTTTCCGTCTCTGGAAGTGTTCAAGGCCAGGTTGGATGGGGCTTTAAGCAACCTGGTCTAGTGGAACGTGTTGCTGCCATGGCAGGGCCTTGGAACAAGATGATCTTTAAGCTGCCTCCCAAATCAAAGCATTCTGTGATTCTGTGGTCTCCAACATCCCGACTTCTTCCATAAAACAAACATCTATCATGTGCACAAAGCAGGAGAACACCTTCTGTGTCAGCATAACCGCTACCTCACCTGGTTGCTTATGAACACCTATTAAAATTTGTTTATTAATTTTAATTGGGCTACATCCTGTGCTATAACAAAGATGTAAAATGCTCTTTTAGAAACTAACATGACCACTAGAACTTTGAATACTCACGTCAGAGTTAGGTGTATTTAGCACCTCTGTAGAGAACCTTTTTGTATATTTAGTGCACAGAACCGGAAATATGTATAGTATCATATTTCTCAAAAGTGTATTTTATCTGTACCATTTAAAATGTTTTTATTTATTTATGTGCTAATGCCTCACTTCTTTTTTATTCATTTTTTTCCTTCTATTTTCACCTTTCCTCCTATATTTTTTCTTTTCTTTTTGATCACTAAAAGAAAGAAATAAAAAAATACTAAAGAAAAATAAATGGGTGAAAGAGAAAGGGAAATATTAAAACTGTTTGAAAAATGAACATTACAAAACTCAGTACAAAACAGAGGAGAAATATTATGTGTTCCCTTTTATGCCACTTTTGCTTTAAAAAAATGTGAGAAGAAAGGAGCAAAACAAGCTTTCACTTTCAAGTTTTAATTAACAAGAAATATCTTAATAAACATACACACTTTTGTAACTTTTTAAACTTTGTTAATTGGAAAAGTAGGGACGTACACCCAAGTTGCACCTCACTGAATGCAAACAATTATAAAAGTGAGTGAAACTGTAAGTGATAATGAGAAGCTCTATTTGCAACTGTGCTGAAATGTCTGCCTAGATCCTCTCTGAGGCATTCATACACCATATGTTTCTAGAAAATTGGTCACAGAATTGTCTTCAAAATCAACATCCCCCAAATGTTAAAGGCTTGACTTTGGATTGTACTTAGCATCGTTCTACAAAGGCAAAAGTTCTTTCACTTTTATCTTACACCAAGGCCTGTCCCCATTTCAAGAAGCACTAACACAGCTAAGATGCTCAGGTTTTTCTATCAGCCCCTCCACCCACCTGGTGGGTGGTGCCCACACCCTCTCACCATCACCACAGGATGAGCAAGAAATTGCAAGTGTTAGGTTCTGATATTTGTCATATTTACCAATTCCAGCATATTCTTTGTTGTCCTCTAACAGAGAGCCTTTTTCTGCTGCCAGTCTTGTTCCTGGCCTCCACTGGAGTCAGCTGGCTCAGAGGAACACCTAAAGGCAGGGATGTATTGGAGAGACTTGATCTCATTGGATGGGGCTTTGAGCAAGTTGATTCAGTGGAAGGTGTCCCTGCCCATGTCAGGAGGGTTAGAACAAGATAATTAAAGGGTTGTCAAGCACTGGAACAGACTGTACCGGGGAGTGCTGGGGTCACCATCCCTGGAGGTGCTCAGGAAATGACTGGATGTGGCACTCAGTGCTGTGGTTTAGCTGACAAGGTGGTGTTCAGCCACCGGATGGACTTGATGACCTTGGAGGTCTTTTCCATCCTCAGTGATTCTATGATTTTATCTTTGAGGTCCCTTCCAGCCCAAACTATTCTATGATCTCTAAAGTTCAGGCAATGAAGAAGGGGCTTTTTCAGACGTGTTATATGACTTGGCATGTGATATAAACAGGACTTTTCAGTCAAATGGAAAATTTCCTTGAGAAACCAAAGGTGGCAGTGGCAGAGAAGGAGGGAGCTAAACAGGGAACAGCAAAAAAGGGACCCCAAGGGGGCCTGGAGGAAGAGGAGGAGGGCAGGAGTGGCTGCAGGCCTGGAGCAGGGATCACCCCGCAGCAGTCCTGGAAAGCCCTGCTGGAGCAGAGACCCTCCCTGCAGTCCAGGGAGGGGCACACACAGGAACAGGGAGATGTGCCAGGAATGAGTATTCGCATCTTTATCAAATGTTTATTAGAAAATGTAATCCTAGTATTCAGGTCATTAAAATATCAGCTTGCCCTGGAGTAAAAAATGTAAACAGCAGCATGAGATGAGTGTAAATATGTACATGGAAGTTCAATGCAGGAGAAAAAGTGGCTTGGCATGTTTGTTTTATAAAACCTCTGTAGTAGTTTCCACCTGGGGACTTGAAAGTCCTTTAGCAAATGTTAATAAAATAGAGCTAAGTCGTAGTAGGTCATTATTTGTTATTCATAAGAAATTAATTATTTTAGGTTAAAATCACATTGCAATTAGGCTGCTGAAATAGTTAGAAACATCTAGTAAAACCCCTATCAGTCATTACACAAATATTTGCATATTTTTATTTAAACAGAGAGATAACAGCAGAGCAAACTAAACCAGATGATTTTATGTTTGCCAACTGTGCTTCTTTAACACCTTTTATGGAATATTATGAGAAAAAAAGACACAGCATGTGGTTCTTGCATTTTCTGGGCTATTTTTCATACTCCTTTGGATTTTTTTTTCCCTTTCCTAATTTGGAAGCAGTGTTTTGTACTATACTGGTTCCTGCTTCTCTATCTCACTTTTCCCATCTTGCACACCTAACCCTCTCCTTGAATGTGAGCCAGATTTAATATCCTGTACTTTCAACCATTGAAAATATAGAAATATGGATTATCAATGCCCAGTATCAATGGCACTAACGTTCTTTACAGCCCACCATGGAGACTTGAGAGGACCAATGATGTTGTATGATGATAAAAGCCCCATGACGCACCCTAAAGGTACACAGAGACACAGCAGGAGAGATTCCCTCACTAAAACCCTGCCCTGACTGCCCCAGGCCCATTCCAGGAACCATCAGTCCATCAAGAACCAATCTGCACAAATCCAGGGGAGCACAGGGGCACAAAGAAAAGCAGGAACACAAATTAAGGACTCAGGGAAGGGGACACCCTGCCTGATCCCCTCCCAGGGGGTTGTACCAGAAGAGCTTCAGTCCCATTGTCCAGAAGGCAAATGGATCATGACAAGTCAATGCTGGAGCACCTTTGGGATTGAGAAGGTTGATGCCTGGAGGTGTAGGAGACGTTATGGGATGCAAAGGAAAAACATTTTGGAGTTGAATAGGACTTATTATGACCAAAGCTGGGGAAAGAGAGGGATCTAGGTAGTTTGAAGGAGGAAAAATTGTGTGAAAGCAGGGATAAAGTGCATAAAAAGGATTGATCATGTGCAAGTAGCTGCCTCACAGTGTATTTATTAAATCTCTTTCTAATGTTTTTTTTCAGGGTGAGAAGCTCTCTGTTCTGCAAGCATTTCTTTCGTGGTCCTGTGGCCTCATGTGTCCAGTTGCCAGCAATTTGGAATCCTGAGATCAAGGGGCTCAGCAGACTGAGTGTCTGAGCCCAGATGCTGGAGGGATCTGCCTTCGTTTCCTCTTGGGCATATCAGGTTTGCTTAGTTGAATATGATGTGGTTACTGAGGGAATGACAGTTGCTACAGTCCCAATATTGTGGTTTTGAGACACTTGTCCATTACTTATAGCTTGTTCAGTTTCTGCCTTAAGAAACTTCTTATGAGTGCATTTAATATCTGACTTGATTTTCTGGTTTTTTCAGTTCATTAATTTGAACAGTAATTTCATCCTTTTTGACACTGAACTGCAATTGTACACTTTACTGATAAATCCAATAAAGTAATTTTCCTTAGACTAGCTATCACACTTAAATATATTACAGTAACCTAAGATGCATCTGCTGAGATAGAAGCTAAGAATTGATATATATATACATAGTTTTATTTTTAAAATTTTCCAAGCAAGCTATGGGTTTGACATTTAAGCCATTATCCCACACAGAGGGTTATCATTGCATTGGATTAAGGAATATTTTTAAAGTTCACTTAATTATTTTATTTATAAATAAAAGCCCTAATTCTAGGGCTTTGAGTATTCCTATCCTTGCTTCATGTCCTATCACATCTGTGGGAGTGTTTATGTTGTGTTCATTTGCTGCTGTGAGTTATGTGGGCTGAATTTCACAAATTAATACATAAAAATAAAAATCGGTGTTTTGTTTACAGTACACAAATGACAGTTTGGGTTTTTTTCCCTAGTTCTCCTGCAAAACAGCTCTGGTGAGGCCCTTTTGCAGTCTAGACTGGGATATACTGGAGTCAGAGCCAAAGCTCTGCTGCGCTGCTGCACTGCCAGATTGCCCCTTTGATCTTGGCAGGAAACCTACGCCCCATCTGTGAAACATGATTGGAAACATTAATGTTCCACAGCTTCGCTCCGAGGACAACTTTGTTCATGATGGCGACACATTTAGAGAAGATTTGGATCCAGAAAGATGTTAGACTAATATCCGATGCTTTCAGAAGATTGCAAACAAATTTTTAGCACTTTGACATGAAAAATATCTCTATATTCCAAAGTAGCATCAGACAGTAAGAGCAGCAGTACTAAATTAAGCCCCATTGGTACAGTTCTCTGGCTATCAAATATTTTGTGAAGAGCTGTGAGAGACCAGCATCCATCCACCCTTGAATGCTTTCTCATCATCCAGCCATCTACCGCTTTGGGGTTTTCTGTGTTAGAAATTGGATCTACATCTTCATTCTTACTACTTTTAATGAGCTTCTCTCTATAGCAGGGGTGTGGTGGGTTCACCTCAGCTGACTGCCAGATGCCCACCCAGCCACACTCTCCCTCCCTCTCCTCAACAGGGGAAGAGAGAAAACAGGGTGGAAAAGCTTGTGGGTAAAGATAAGGACTAGGAGATCACTCACCAATTACCATCATGGGCAAAACAGAAATGACTTGGAGAGGTTGGTTTAATTTATTGCCAATTAAGCAATATAGGAAAAAGGGAAAAAAAACCCCAGTTAAACTAAAAATACCTTTCCCTACCTGCTATGTTCTTCCCAGGCTCACGGTTTAACCTCAGCCAACAACTGAGTACACTCAGGCACCAGCTCACTCCACCTTTGCCTGGAATCAAAAGCAAAAGTAAAACACATGGATTGTGTTTTAAGAACAGTTTATAAGAAAAAGTTATAAGAACAGTTAATTATGAAAAAAAAAATTCTAAAAAGCCCAGCAACAATAATAATTGTAATGAAAAGGAACGAAAGGAACAAACCCCAAGAGAGTCAAGTGATGAACAATATAATTGCTCACCACTCACTGGCAATATCCAGCCCATCCCTGAGCAGTAACTGGCAGCTCCCAAAATCCTCCCTCCAGTTTATATACTGGGCATGACATTCTGTGGTGTGGAATGTCCCAGGCCAGTTCAGGTCAGTCCTTCTGTCCAGGCTCCCTCCCAGCTTCTGGTGAACCCCCTCCTTGGCAGAGTGTAAGGCACTGCAAAGTCCTTGATTTAGAGTAAGAACTACTGAGCAACAACCAAAACATCAGTATGATATCAGTGCTATTCTTATGCTAAATCCAAGCCACAACACTGTAGCAGCTGCTGGGAAGAAAATGAATTCTATCCCAGATGAAATCAGGACATCATTTCACTCACAACTCTTGTACATCGTCCTCACTTGTTCCAAGTGGTGCAGGGGCATGGGGAATGGGGGTTGTAGTTCTTCAAAAACTACTTCAGCAGGGGTCCTTTCCATAGGCTACACTCCTCTGAGAATGAGTTACTCCAGTGTGGGCAACAGGTGCTGAGGAGCCTGCTCCCGTGTGGGGTCCTCCCCGGCCTGCAGGTGGATCTCTGCTCCCCCCATAGGCTGTAGGGGCACAGCTGCCTCACCATGGGCTGCACCAGCGGCTGTGGGGGAACCTCAGCTCCAGTACCTGGAGCACCTCCTGCCCCTCCTGCACTGATCTAGGTCTCTGCTGGGCTGTTTCTGTCACCTACTCCCAGTCTTCTCTCCAGCTGCTGTGCAGCATTTTTCACCCTTTCTTAACTATGTTATCCCAGAGACTCTACTGATGTCAGTGCTTGGTTCAAATTCTGGGCAGTGACAGGTCCATCTTGGAGCTGGCTGAGTCTGGCTTTGTCTAACACGGCAGCAGCTTCTGGTCTCTTTCAACAGAAGCCACCCTGCAGTCTCCCTGCTACCAAAACCTTGCCATGTAAACCCAATATAACAGTTAAGAAGCTGATGTTATTATTTCTGTATGATTAAGCAAGGACAAGGCTTTTATGCTTTGTTTCTCAACATTGCCATTATTTGGTCAACTAGTCTTGGGAAAACACTACATAATCCTAATCATTAACTATCAAATAATCTTATTTTTTTATGTCAGAAATCCCAGGTTTCCAGACCCTCTTTGTGAGAGCAAAGTGTAAGAACTGCACCTTAGAGGAACTGTTTGAACTCCACAGGGCTTGGATCATAGGGTTTGAAAGAAGTTTGGTTTGCAGGGATTGGAATTGTATCAGCTTAAATCAGAGCAGGGAATGAATCTTCAGAGGGATTCATCACATCAAGGCTTCCCTTATCACCAGAGTCAGGAGGCTTTATCTGTGACCAGCAAAGCACTGAAACCCAAGAAGCTGAGAAGTTCAAGCTGCTTGCCACACAGAAATCACTTCTCTCTCCACCTGTCATTTAAACGTAGACATCATCTGGTCTGTGCTAACTTTGAAAGAGCCATCATTATTTCTCAAGGCTGCTGAGCCATTGCAGCTTTGGGATGGTCTAGAGACTGATCAACTCTTTTTTTCTGAGCCATTCCAACCCATTTAGAGATAGCCTTAGAGACTGAAGTCATTATCTGTAGCAGGGAACCAAACAGGAGATTTCTCTTCATGAAGTGAAGAAGTGGGAAGGTCCCTTCTTGTAGCCAAAAAAAGAGAAGCTTCTTATTTTGAGAGAGAAAGGGATTTGATGGGGGAAAAAATATGATTCAGCAAAGATGGTCTTTGGTTTAAGACACCATCCTACACAGAGGAAATTTTTCTGGGTATGTTTGCTTGCAATCCTTGGCACAGCCCCGGGAAACAACAGGATCTCTGTAGCATCTGGTAATTGTCAGAGCTGTTATTTGGGCCGTTGCTGTTTACCACTGTTTGTTATAACTTTCTTACACCTTCCCGCATTCCTTATGAATAAACACACCTACTTTTTCTTGGGATCCCTAAATTTCAGGTTTTCCACTGCAAGTGAGAATTTATAGTTGCCAACAAGTCACTCAGGAGAAAAAGTTGTGCATCAAGATAGGATTAGAGCAGATGGGGCAAGCACAGATAACAGTTTGAAATAGTGGAAAAGGAGAATGAGACCTTTTCCTGCTTCATCCATCCCTTTTCTCACCTGTACTCTCTCTTGCTGGCTTTGGTACCTGTATGGTTTCCTGGTATAACAGATGGGAAAAAAGGAATGGTATTTCAGTAGATTATCAAGCTGCATCAGCTACCAAGTGGATCCAAGTCTCCACCTCTGCATTCACTCCTGGAAGAGTAGCACTATGTGTTCAAAAGGAGGGGAGATATTTCCACTAGACATATAGAAGTGTGGCAGGGCATATCCCCCCTCTCCCCACCACAGGCGGCCGGTGCAGACGGGAGAGATAACCCAGGCAGGCCAAAGGCCCAGCAGGGACCGTCTCCTGGCTCCAAAAGGTCTGCAGCCTAACCAAGAATCAACACCTTGGCACGGAGAGCAGATGTGGGAAGAGAGAAAAGAAAATGAACATAGGTGACCAAAAGGCCTGCCTTACGCTATAAAGTAATAAAGATTACCACGGAGGTAGAAGCCTCTTACACACTCCCTGGGAATGTGTGAGATCACTTCTTCCCGAAGCTTGGATGCATCTTTGTGGTTACTTTTTCAGAAATTGAGGGAAAGGATTTCGATGTGTGCCCCTTCAACAGTTGATGGTAAGATACACTGAATCCTAATCTATGCTATTTCTTTGCTAGATGTATTAAAATGTGGTACACTATCGTGCTCTGAATATTTAGCTATTAATAGTTTCTTTTGTGGTTTTTTTCCTGTGTAGTAATAGTCTGTTTTATGTCTTATATCTGTTAGTTTTGTGTCTATTAAATAAATAATTCATTCTATAATAGACCAAATCAGCCATTATTAAAGAACTTGCAAACGAGAGTGGGTTTTGGGGTGCTGGACATCCCTATAAAACTACTGCCTGCTGCCAGAGGCCTGGCCAAAAGTCAGGGATTTATCTAAACCCCTCACATCTATTCACAACAAGAAGAAATGGATGGGACATTTTCAAATCTAGTTACCAAGGTAAGGACTAATTATGTTTTCTCAGCTGTATAGGTGGTCTCATCTTTTGTCAAAGATTAAATCATAGAGAACAAACTCAGCTGCCAAGCTGTGAACTCTAATTCAGTACAGTCTTACATCTTTGTTTCCAAAGGCAGTTGCTGAAAACACTTTCATTAAAGTAGTTAAATGAATTAAATTACAGAAGATTCCTTTCTTTGAGAAAGAAAACTGTTCAAGTACTCTTTCTGTGAAGCAAAGTTTATTTAAACAGAAAACAACGCTCTGGAAATTTGTAAATATCTGTCACTGCATCTTGCAAAGCAAAAAAATAGGGGGAGGTCACTGTCAGGATAGGAAAGTCTTCTGCCATTTTATATGGGACATTTTATATGTGCCAAGAGTGTCTGAAAGTTCTGCTTGGGGCTGGCAGACTCAGCAGGACCTATGGAGGGGGATGGTCCCTGCAGTGCCAAGTGGAGGGTGGGAAAAATGCCTTATCACACCAAAATCCCAAAGTATCTGAAGTGTACATAGGCTGTTTTAGAGCTCTCATTCCTCACATAGGAAATGCTGACATGAAGATTTCAGGTATTAACAAATAGCAAATATTAAAATGAGTGCAAATATTTACTAATTTACTTTTCTGATATATTTAAGTCTACAGAGGGAGATGATAAATCTGGTGTTTTTAATTGAAATCTAACTCTGCACAACTCTTCCTATGTTTTTTATTATTACTCTTACTACATTACACATTAGTAGTGTACATTTGCTTGTCACAAAATTTCCCAGAAGTCCTGTGTAGATCATTCCCACTATTAAATCCCAGTGCATTAGAATAGCTGGGATATCTTCTCCCTTTCCAAGAAACTCTGAGGATTCAGCTGTAATATTTTGAAAATCTTTGTACTCCATGTAAAATGCAAACAAAATTGTGTTTTTTTATTCCTTATAGCATTCCAAATATCTTTGGGGTGAGTTAGTTTTATACATAAACACACTGACAGGATCAAAAGCTGTTTGAAAACTTCACACAAAACTTTTAGGTAGATGGGTAAATAGATGGATAGATGGATAGATGGAGAGATGGATAGAAAGATAGATAGATAGATAGATAGATTATATAAATTATTGTGCCACAGGTACCTTTTCTTTCATGCCTTTTATAATAATTCAGGAAGTTCAGCAAAGATTTTAAAACCCTCTTGGATGTGCTGTTTAGCTACTTGGAGTGTAAACTGCTAGAGCTGGGTGAATGTCAGTATCAAAGGTGCACTTTTTGCTTTCTTTAACTATTATTTTTTCATTAAAGAAACATCTTATACAAGTAGTATCTCTTTTCTTCTTTCTTTCCTCTATTGGAAACCTGGAAAACAGAAATGAAAAAACAACCACACCTTCATTTTTAGACAGCTCTTCCAGTTCCCCAAATCGTGTGCCTGACTTCCTTACACTTCCCAGGCCTGTGAGCAGCTGTGTTTTCCTTCTCATCTACACGGTCACAGCAGTGCTCCCCAGTATCAATAGTGCAAACTTGTACAGGCAGAAAAGGGGGAAATGCTGATTATTTGTAATTCTAACAGACTCTCTGCTATGTCTTTGGAAGGAAACATGCATCATCTGAGGTTTTTAAACTACATGTTTCTCAATTCAGAATATTGTTTAATGACTCTAAAAGACAATTTTCTTGCTATACTAGAACAACAAGAAACTATAGAAAATTAGATGCAAAATGCATTTTCAAAGCTCAGAAGGGCAATTACAAACCCAGCCAAAACTGTAGCTTATCTAATTTCAGTGTCTTTTAATGAACTGCATGACTAGTTCCTATGAATGGTGAAATATTGTGCAGCATTGTATTTCTCCTGTTAAAAAAAAAGAGGATTAACTGTCCTCAGTAAAAATTTTGATTTGGATGTGTTTGATTTCATCACCTTGAAAAATTTCTTATTATTCAATGAATTATAACAAAGGAGAGGAAACAGAGGGGTATGTTGCATGTAGAAATTAGGATTCATACTAAGAAATCTTATTTGCAGTTACCCAGGATAGTTTTTCTTGAAGAATTGATCAAACAAAAACAAGACAGTATTGAACAGGTGTTTCATAGGCAGTTTATTAAGAAAAAGGGGAAAATTAAAGGAGGTAAGTGATCTGTTATTGTGGCCCTGACTTGCTATGTATCCAAAGGTCAGCTGAAATTTGCAAAGAAAATCAATTTGTCACATGCTGCTCTGCATGAGAGTTTTTCCTGTCAATGACCTGGAGGGAAAATGCTACATAGACAGTGCCTGACACCCTCACAATAACAAACACACACACTTGACTTTTCCACTCTGCTGTAATGCCTGTCTCCCTACCCAGCTTCCCCATGTTTATCTTATACCAGCAAGCCCTCTCATTCAGTATCTTGTGACAATGACAGACAAAATCTGCCATGGGGTGCTGAAATAAAAGGAGAAAGTGCATCACAGGATCTTAGAATGGTTTGGGTTAGAAGGGACCTGAAAGGTCATCTCGTTCCAACACCCCTGCCATGGGCAGGAACACATTTCACTGGACCTTGTTGCTCGAAGTTCCACCCAGCCTGGGCTTAAGCACTTCCAGGGATGGAAGCCACAGCTTCTCTGGGCAACCTGTGCCAGGGCCTCACCACCCTCTGAGTATAAAATTTCTTCCTAATAACTCATCTAAACCTGCTTTCAGTTTTCAGTTTGAAGCCATTCCCCTTTGTCCTGTCACTACACGCCCTTGTCAAAAGTCCCTCTTCAGCTCTCTTGTAAACCTCCCTTAGGCACTGGAAGGTGTTATAAGGTCTCCCTGGAGCCTTCTCTTCTCAAGGCTGAGCAACTCCAACTGCCTCAGTCTGTGTCCATAGCAGAGATGCTCCAGCCCTCTGATCAACTTGGTGGCCTCCTCTGGACTGGTTCCAACAGTTCCCTGGCCTTCCTGTGCTGGGGACACCACAGCTGGATGCAGCACTGCAGGTGGGGTCTCAGCAGAGCAGAGCAGAGGGGCAGAATCCCCTCCCTCATCTGCTGCCCACAGGGCTTTGGAGGCAGCTCAGGACACGTTTGGTTTCTGGGCTCTGAGTGCACAATTGCCAGGTCACGTTGAGCTTCTTGTCCATCAACACCCCAAGTCCTTCTCCCCAGGGCTGCTCTCAATCTGTTCTCCACCCAGCCTGCGTTTGTGCTTGGGATTGTCCTGACCCCTGTGCAGGACCTTGGCCTTGTTGAATTCCATGAAGTCCTGACTGGGTGATAAAACTCCCTGCATCTTCAAAGCACATGATCTGGATCCAGATTACTGCTTACCTGTCACTAAAATACCTTTTGCAGGTGATAGTTTGTAAGCCAAAGATAGGCAAAGTTATGAACTACGGATTTGTTGAGATAATGTAACTAATAAAGATTTAATATATAAATAATTTAATAAAATTTATTGATGCCATTATCAAGTCTTCCAGGGTCCTCTCCGGGATTCCTTAATCCCCATGATGTTTATTTGGCTTATCATTTTCCCTGTGTATCCTCAACTTTGCTGTCCAAACCTCAAACATACAAACGCAGCAGCTTGGCCACAAGCACCATAATCAAGCTGCAGGTTCCCATCCAGTTGAAATCAGGGATGTGTCTGAGCAGATTTCCCACATTTCTCTATTTGAATTTGAGAATGAAGTTTTTAAACTTACATAAGCTGCTTATTCTGTGGGGTTTTTTTCACATCTCTCAAACAAGTGTTTAATGAAAAAAGGATTTTTAAGAGTGACCAGTGTGTCTGGTGAGCAGGTAAGCCTGAGACTCTGAGTGTGACTTGTACCAGATGAATACAGAGCATTTGAAAGGTTCTTTAGATAATTTCTCCTTCTATAAATAGAAAGAAATATATCTTTTGGAATAGCAAAAATCTAAATCCTGTTCAACTTAGGAAAGTGTGATTCCTGAAGAAGAAGTCATGCTGAGATTATCAGAACTAAGTGGGTAATATATGAGATAATAAACTACCCATTCAGTCAGGGATAAAATTAATGAAGCTAAATTACTGATACTGTCTCCGCCCATGTGGATTTTCTGATGTCTGGTAAAGTTTTCAGCCTCTTCATCAGTAGGAAGTTTTATCCTCCCCTCTGCCACCTGCTTTCATGGAAATCATCAGAGGTACAACTTGAGCCATGAATTCACAAACTTTTGCTGAGGCTGGGTAACAGATTCAAAAGTTACTTGGGAAATGAAGGAGAAAATGGAAATATTGGTGATAGGAAAACACACAGACCTTGAAACACCTTTCATGATCACCCAGCAGTTGCTTCCATAGGGGACTAGTTACAAAGGAATATGTTTTTAGACTTCTTGATCCTGCATTTGAAGTCAGTACAATGCAATTGAAATTCCCATCTTCTTTATATATATATATATATAAAAAGAATCCATAATTAAGCTCAATGGTCTGTTCAGTTCATGTATTAGTTGAGAAAACTATTTATCCTTCAAAATTTACACTCTGCTTTCCTGTTTTACATGAGAGATTTCATTTGATACTTGGGAGGGTTTAATATTTTTTTTCAGTTCAATATAAATTTTTCTATATTAAATATAATAATTCTCTGTAATTTGACAGAGAATTAAATAATACGAAGAAATTTTTAGTAAACTTCCAGTCACTAAATGAATGTAGGGAACTATTGATAAGAAACTGATTATTAAACTGAAACCTGGACTCTGTAAGGAGTTGTCACATGGGCAGTTGCTATAAGAACAGAGGTATGACAAGAAGAAGAAATAAGTACAGTAAATGTGTAAAATGAGAGAGAAGCCTTTTGAACTTGTATATTCTCCAGGCTGAAGGCTTTCTCAACTGCATCAGGGTAATGTAGACTGATCCCATTAATAAGTGGAAAATGTAGATTTTTTCATGACAATTTAGTCTTTTCTTTGTCCACTCCCTCCTGATGGCCCCTGACTCTATAGGGAGTCCTGTTTCTTGGCTGTGGGAATGGTCAGATGTCCAGCACAGGAAAAACCCTGGAAATGTTTCCATGGGAGACCCTCAGCAGCTGCAGTGCCTACAACAATTCTTCCCACTTTGCCTCACCCACCCTCTTTATTTTATCATGCAAACATCTTGAAAATCTCAAGCTGTCCTACCTCTCCTTGCAGAGAAGGAATCAAGAAGAAAATTTACCTCCTTGAGAGGTAGCAGGGTTTTTCCAGAAAAACTTCTGACACAGCCTTAGCCCAAAACCAGGTGGGATTTTTCCATCATTTTGTACTGTAGCTCAGTGTGATCTCTGTGTATTGATTGCAAGGACACAAGGCACAAACACCGATTTCAAAGCACTTCTGGGTCTGCTCCTTCAGCTGCCCAGGATTTTTTTTTATTCTATTTTCTAAGTTGATGATTTTGATCCTTTGTGTGGACAAGTTTCTTGCATTGTTTTCCTATCCACCAGTAGAAACACATTTTTATCTCTCTGTGTGCTGCCTTGTGGTGAGATCAGGGTTAATCCACAGTCCACATAATCTGTAGGATCCTTCTCAGTCTCCAAGTGCCCAGCTGAGTTGGCATATATTTGTCCAAATATTGATTTTCTCCCTTTCCTGGATAATGCATTGAGAGGAAAAAAAATGTGATTTGTTGTTTCTCGTAATTAAACACTGATCACTTTTTTGATTGAAATGTTCTTCATGAACAACATTAATAAAATATCTAAAAATAAAATACTCTTAAAAATAGGTGTGTTAATGCAATTTGGCAGACTCATTTTTTCATGGAAAATCTTTTGCCTCTGATATTGTAGCTCTGACTGTGTCAAAGACAAGACCATGAATTTTTAGAGAGCAGAGTATCAGTAATCAGGACCTGTCATGCAGATCTGCTGGGAGAATTGTCCCTTTATTGTCTTTTCCCTAACAAGCTGGTGCCTAGTTCATGTCAGTGGGACTCATTTGATGTGATATAATGAGAGATGCAGTTGTGCCAGTCCTGTGCAAAGTAAAAAACAGGTCAGAAAAGTTTACCAAGGATCACGCTAATGAGTTCAGAGCCCAAGATGTACCAAAAAAAGTCTCTTCTCAAATGTTGATGTTAGACAAGCAGCTTTATTCTTCTGCCAATTTTACGGTCTTCTACTCAGCATCCATTTAATTTTAAAAAAGAGTGATACTTAGATCAGTGCAGTCTCCTGTGACTTCACCTGGATTCAATGGAAGAGCAATACTTTTTCCCTGCAGCAAAAGAAAGTGAGGGTTAGTTCTGAGTAAGGACTAGAACTCTAGGTAGGGTGGGGTTTTTTTCTGTTTTGTTGTCTTAAAATTTGTGATCATGTAAGAGACTGGTAGTTCATGGTATTTTATAGTTTTCTGACTGAGCTTACAGCAAGACTTGTTTACACTTTGGCGGCATCCTAAGATTTCCTGTGTACTATTGCTAAAACCATGTGTCCAAAGAAAACTGAGAAAATCCCCCAAACCTCATTCAATTTTATTATTTCTAATGGGTTTGGGACTATGTGTTTTTGTATGTTTTCAGCTTTCTAATTTTGACCTTTTAACTTACATTTAATTTAAATTTTTATTTCTACTTCTCTTATGAGTGCAAAAAAAAAAAGTGGGTACAGACATACTGTAATTTAGAATCAAAAGACAAATTATCAGATGTTGTAAATAAAATACTTAGTGTAAAATAACAAAGACGAGTGGCAAGGCTCTCAGGATAGGAACACCACTGTTCTCTGTGCAGAGTAAATCTGCTCCCATCCTCACCAGGCAGATCTGATCACTTTAAAACCTCAGGTTGCTGTGAAAGGAGTTGTTTAGACTCTGACCTCAGACTCTGTAGTAGAAGTCCATTTTTTTTTACATTGCCTTACCTTGTTTTTGCATTACTAACTGATCAGCAACTGATTTATTCTGTCTTTTTCTTACAAACACAAGATGCATCAAGATTTATTATACATCTATCTTGTCAGTATCTGCCAAGGAAGTGTAATTCCTGTTTTGCAGATAGGAAATGAACCCCCTAACTGTGAGGTTTATCTCCTCTAATTTAGACCCACGCAATGAAGAGCTCCCCATCCGAGTTGGCCAAGGGAATTCTCTACATAGAAAAGGGAGAGAAATGAATGCAATTCATCTTCCCTATTCTGGAACTCTTGTAAGATGAAAGGACTCCTGCACCAGGGATGATTATTTATTTCCATTCACCATAAAAGAGAGCTCAGAATATAGATGTCTACAAAGTGAGGGGTGAGGTACCCTGCCTTAGCAGAGTGAGCAATCTTCCCAAAATAACATTTTTGGCCTATGGATATTTCCACACACAGCGTTCAAGCACCAAGGTAACTTCACACTAGCTCTCACTGTAGGCTGATGTACTATGCTCAGAACTGCTGTAATAAACTGCTACTCATTGCTGAAAGAGCTGAGATATACAGCCCCACTGCAAAATGCCTTAACAGCAGCAAATTTATGCTTTCAGCACCAGTGAGGAACTAAACCATTGTGCTCAGGGTTAAAGTCTGACCACTGCATTATTTTTCTTTGCGCATTAAGACCACAAGCGAAATATGGTAAAGGGAAATTCTCAGAGCAGCTCACCCAAGTGGAAGAACTGCATCCTTGAGACATTTCACATTCTGCTGGTTGACCCAACATTATGGAATAAGGCTCACATTTCACCCCACAGTGAGAAGATGCTGGAATACCCACGTCTGTGATTTGCAGATCAGTACAGGAAATCCTCTTGTACACAGTTTTTCTTCTGAGGTGCTTTTTATGAAAATGATCTTCAGTAGAAGGTTAACATGTGGACTCTTGGAAATACATTTCTCAAACCTAATGCTGACACAGACCATTTTCCAGGCACAGAAAAATAATATGTCTTTAAAGGAAGTTTTCCAGACAATATCTTCTCTATCACAATGTCAAAAAGTAATCAGATTAAAAATGCAGTATATCTCTTACTGCTAATTGAAACCTGCCCATACTGGACAGGGAAAAGGAAAAAAAAAAAAGATTTAAAAAAATATTTTAGGGTTTCTTATTTCTTGCCCTATAGCACTAATAATATTATTTATTCTTTGTTTGTTTTGATCTATAAAGACTTGTGAAGGATATTCAGATGGAAGTTCTCCCTGGAGACCTGGGGGGAAAAAATCCTATAACAGTATCCTCAAATCACTCAGAATCTCATGTTCATTAGAAACAACTTGATTATTCTGGTTACATTACCGAAATCTGAGTATTTTAGAAAAAACCCTATCATTCATTACCTTCTACATGAATAATTTGCCCTCTCCTGCAACTCATCCCTTCAGGGGGCCCTTGCTTTAGGTGATCTAATTCTGTCAATGTCGTGGCATCAGTGTGTCTGTGGAAGCTGTGTGCTCTTATAAATCACTGTGTGAGAGGGTACAGGCAGCACGCCCTGCGACTGCAGAACCAGGAGGGCTGCACTGTCACAAGCCAAATCCTAAGACCTCAAGCATGAGTTATAGTTTAAAATAAACTTTTTACCTGTTACTGAATTCAAGGTCAAGTGGCACTCTCTCAATTAGAGGAGAGGTTTGCATATTATCAGCAAGCAGCAGCAAAGCAGCCAGCACAGTGGGGTTGGTGTCCAAGGCTACAATCTCATAAAACACAGATGATGGGTTCAACCCAGTTCCCAGGGAGAGCAGCCCTGAAAGAGAAGCAATGAAGGATGCTGTGCATGTGCTTAATTCTTTCTCTGCTACTCTTTTTTCAATCTCTAAGGAAGCAAAGTAGCTAAAAGGGGTTGACTTTTTCCTTTCATTTCCTCTTCTCCTCCCCTTTCTCCTTCCTCTTCCCTTTTCCCTTCCTCTTCCTTATCCCTGCTCTTTCCTCATACAAAATCAATGTTCTTATACCTTAACCCGTTGTTAGTGCTTTCACTGTGCTTGTTTTGAAGTTGGATTAAGCAAATGCTCTCACTTAATGATTTAATAATTTTGGATTCCCACAGTTTTTCTGTTCTAATATATTCCTTAGAATTTCTTCAAAAGTATAAGGACAAGTTTGATTTCACTTTTCATTGTGAAAAATTATTCAATCAGCATATTTTACTCATGAAACATAATCTGAATAAAAAGAGATAAATTTAAAGTTTAATAATCATTCAATATTAGCGTATTGATATATATTCTTACTCAGAAGGCAAACTTCTTACTCGCCAGTTAAATCTATTTTGGAATAATAAAATTATTTTAGAAGAACAACATCCACATACAATATTGTCTGAAATATTTAGTCCAGACTGACCATGGGTATAGAAAAAACTTAGCTGCTGGCTTGCCAGGACTTTGCCAGCTGCAAAAAAAAAAAACCTGAGTGAACCAAGCTGCACCAGGCACAGCAACTACTGAAAACTCTTTGCTCTTTTATAGCCAGTCATCTTGTCCAGGTCAACTGCTGATGAGATTAATTAAGTTCTTGACTTTTTCTCAAGGCAGGATGGATTCAAAGCCACATTGTAAATGATAGTTGTTGCAATTACTTAGTCTTCAGACCAAGAACAGGCGAGGTGTTTTCAGTCCCACTTTGTGAAAAAGTGTGTTTGGGTAATCTATGTACAGACATACCTGATTGTGTCAGAAATCCTGGGCCTGAAAAGCCTGTTGTACACTGACCAAGTACAAACCAAATTATGGTGAGATATTTGTTTGGTGAGGTATAGAAGCATTTAGTTAACACCCTTACAATAGCACAGAAATTTGGTCCATGGATAACAATTCTTGTCTACTACAGAAAAGTGTTGTTTCCTGTCTAACAGGCTGTTGAAAACACACATCTTACATGGAAAGAGATAAGAAACAGTTTCTTCACTTAGAAGCTGGTTTGTCTTACATGAGAATATTTGGCAGCAGGGTGAGGAAGGAGATCCTTCCACTATGCTCTGCACTGGAGAGGCCACAGCAGGTGCTGTGTCCAGTGCTGAGCCGCCCAGTACGGGACATTCATGGACACTCAGGAGGGAGTCCAGTGAAGGGCCCAGAAGAACATTAAGGGTCTGGAGGCCCTGATGTGTAAGGAAAGGCTGAGAGAGCTTAGACTGTCACCAAGGAGAAGGCTCAGAAGGAGACTTATTAATATGTATAAATATGTGAAGAAAGGGTGAAAAGAGGTAAGAGACAGGTTCTTTGCAGTGGTACCTGGTGACAGAACCAGAGGCAGCAGGTGCGACTGAAATACAGAAGGTTCCTTCTGAACATCAAGAAAACCTTTTTACTGTGGCAGTGACTAAGCACTAGCACACGTTGCTCAGAGAGGCTGTGGAGTTTCCCTGTTTGGAGACATTCCAAAGCCATCTGAACATGGTCCTGGGCAAACAGATCTAGGTAGCCCTGCTTGACCAGGGCTGTCCAACAAGATTACCCCCAAAGTCCCTTCCAACCTCAACCATCCTGTGATTCTGCAATGAACTGGACTTCCCAAGAGCCCAGAAGCAATTAAGCTGCAGGCTCTCTTTCTCTACCGACTGTGATGATCTGCATTTCCAAAGACTCTAAGGAAGTGAAGTTCTTGTTATCCCTGTAGCACAATACCTCTCATCCTGCTTGAAACCTCTGTAAGGGAAAAGGAAGTTTCTAGCATACAAAATGTCACATATATGCATTAGACAAAGACTAGGATGGATCTTGTTAATAATATTCACAGACAGAATATTCCAGACTCTTTTCTGCTCTCCTGTTTAGCCATATCATGCCATTTGTAGAGTTTACTGTTCATATCACCCTTGCTCTTCTCAGAAAGGCCAGCATCCCTTCTGAACTGCTGGATGAGCTTTTCCTTGGTTCTGATCTAACCCAGTTCAGTAAAAGTGGGACAGGTGAGTTTAAAAATAGTTTATCTTTGCTAGCTTGGGTCATGGAGATTGAAGTAATTTTGGTAGCTACACTTCAGGTACAAGGACAAAGATCAAAGGGACACGTTGGTGGGGAGGCAGTGGCCAGAAGCTGCAGCAGGCTGTGGTGAAAGGCTTTTCACTGACACAGCTGCACCTGCAAAGTCTGTCAGTAGTTAGAATAACAACTCAGTGGTTAGAATAACAACTCCGTAGTTAAGACCTACAGTGTTTTCACCTCTTAGCAAAGCATAAAGAAATTAGAAGGAATATTTATTTGATTTTCCTCAAAGAAGTGCTCAAATTCCACACAATCTTTAATGAAGTGCAGGACACATTCCCATTGATTTCACTACATACAAGGAACTTCTCCAGAACCAAACCTGTGAAGGTCTGATGGAGGCCATGGAGGAAAATAACTGTTTAGAGCATCAATTTCAAATGC
The DNA here is from genome assembly GCA_013399195.1 of Dicrurus megarhynchus. NCBI lineage: Eukaryota > Metazoa > Chordata > Aves > Passeriformes > Dicruridae > Dicrurus > Dicrurus megarhynchus. The sequence continues at coordinate 480,014 of VXAD01006096.1, forward strand.
AGAAATTCTTAAGTTTATGACCTGCAGATCACAAAATAATATAGATAAAATTGATTTTGTAAATATAATTATCAGCAAGTGAGGCAAAAAAAGGCATACAAGGGAATGGGAACAAGAGAAGAGCATTAGCTTTCCTTTCAAATCCTGCATGCAATCTGATCTATCCGTATTCCTTTCCACCACAGAACAAGGTTCCAACAATATAGGGTATTAGACCATTTCTTCATTTTAATTGTATCTTTCAGAACCTGGAATTAAGACAACAAAGTTTTAACCTTTTGTTTTCCAGCAGGATAAGAGATAGGACAAGTAATGTAGGCATTAATCAAGATTTTTGTAAAAAAGAGGAAATACTAAAACTCCTGAAAGAAGCTCCCTTACATACATTCCCCAAAGATTTGGTTAAAAAAATAAGAAGAGACAAATAAAAAAGACACACCACTCAAGTTTCTGATAAGACAAGTTTCTCAGTTGTAACGGTAATAGCAGCTTTCCAAGGATTTCAGATCCTGCGTTTTAGAGGAGTTTCTTCAGAATGAGGGTCTCCTGATCACTCCAGCCAGGCTTGCACACAAAGTTACATTTTCTTTTACATTTGTGGAGTTTTTTCCTATTGTTCTGGGTTTCAGATCTTGAAGAATCAAACCAGAATTTTCTGGAATTTCTTCATAGTGTGTAACATATTCAGAGGCAATAATGCAGTTAACTGTGAATAAATTCACTGGAAAATGAAATATTGTATTAAGTAAAATACAAAAGGGTGTCTTAAGGAAATCAAAAAACTATTTGGCTGTTTCAAAGAAAATTGAGGTAAGGTTGCTCTTGTTCCAAAAAAGAAAGCATAGTTATGCATTTATCACCTAGGTACCCTGAAGGCACTAACAAGTATATTGAAAGAAAAATTATATATGAAAGGAAGTTGGATTTTGAAATAACTAAAAAACCCTCAACATAATGAATCCAAACAAAAAAAAAAGTAAGATTTTTAAATTCTGGTTTTGAAACTGATGGATCAAAAGAGAATGCAGATTATTAAAAAGAAAGAACAATTTAGGTGATAGTAATTTGCTGTACATAAAACTTTCAAGGTTATCTTTAATGGTAAGCAAAGATTTTATAGTAAACTTTAATTTATGATTAATGGAAATAATGTATTCAAAATATCTTTAAAACTGAAAATAACAAATGAACAATGTTTAAATTATATTTAATAATATTTCAAACCACATTGTAGTAAAGAAATGGATAAATAGAAAAATTAAGATTATTTATTAGGAATGCATACAAAATTACTTGAAAGAATTAAACTAATGGAAAATGTACACCAGGCTCAAGTGAGATTTTTCTACAGATATATAAAAATTTTTAAAGAATTAGCATTTCCAAAGAGTTTATTTCAAGCATCATCTTCAAAGTATTTGATTTTGCTTGACTGTAGCTGTAAACCTTATCCTTCCAAAATGCCCTTCTCTCTCCTTTTTCCCCTGGATAAATTAAATAAACTGAGGGATAGCTCCCAATAAATACACAGATTGATTTGGGGAGCCTGAGTTAGAGGTGGCCATCGGCAGTACTCTTTTGGGATGTGAGAAAGGTGGGATTGACCCCTTGATATCCTTGAGGATGGATGGAATTTAGCCAACCACAGTTTTCCTGATGAACACAGCAATCTCTACTATGTTACACTTGTCCACACAAAGGTGCAAAAAAGAAATTTTGCATAGCACATGCCTGTGAACTTCATTTTGTTCCCTGAATGGTTTTGGGAGAGGCACAATTCCAACATTCCCCTTGTGAGAAGAACAGACTGGCTCAGTGTGCTGCCCTTTGCCTCCTGTGTGAAACATCTTGTTGTGCTCCCTTCCAGCAGAGTGAACCTGTGCTTGGGGACTGGGAATTTGCCTCCTGGAACAAAACGTGCCATAGTAAAGCACTGAAATGCTCAGTGTGATAGCACCTGAGTTCTCCATGAAACTGGGACAAAACCAGGGAACTTGGATCAAATCGTTACATAAACCATTCAATTTGTTCTCCAGGCTTTGTCAGTGGGCAAAGTGTGTGTGTCCATTGTGCTCAATTTCCTCGGGAAAAAAAATAGAAACAGAAAAAGTTGATTTTTTTCTCTCTTTTCATAAAATGGGAGCAGGGTCCTACTAGTAACAGCATTTTATTGGTGACTTTTGTTTTCAAGGCAGCTGCAAAAAATGATGCAGCACAATATGTCAGCAGGTTTTATCACTCCTGTAGCCAAATGGCACAAAAGCAAAAGAAAGAAGTAGTGAGAATGGGTAACTAGCACAGGAGAAAGTTCTAACAGCTAAAATAATCTTAAAGCTCAGCAAAAACTGATGGGAAAAACCCGGGGAAGCAGTCTCATTTTGTCAGCTTGATTTCATGGTAATTACAGTAATAATAAAACTAATTACATCACATAACACCTCTGTGAGGCAGGTGAGAAATGCTGGCAGGGAGGTAATGTCAAGATAGCAGCTGAACATGCATAAAAGGGAAGCCAGATGAAGTGATGAAGTTTTTCCCTGAACAGCTCCCATCTAACCGTGTTCAGAGCCCGAAAAAGGAGGAGTTAAGTGACTAGAAAAATGACTTTTCTAAAAGAGCAATCATAAGATGCTTGAAGTGATTATTGTTTGCTTGATAAAGGTTTATAACTAGAAAAAGAGGCAAAGAGAATTCTTGAACTTCTGCTGTTACCAACCAAAGTGATTGTGCTGACAGCCCTGATTATCAGGCAGTCAAGACCAGGCGAAGTGGCCAGGAGAGACATGAGGTGATAAAAGTGGTTGCTGATGCTCAGAAAAGTCCCACAGCACTTTGTCCTCTTCCCTTCCTTGCTGTGTACTCCACTTATGCTACAAGATGACTCTGGCTTCTCAGCTTCTGACAAAAAAGGCTGACAGAACATTATTCTAGCTTTGATGGGCTATTTCCCTGCCTATTTAATGACTTAAACCACAGAATGGCTAAACAAGTAACAGCTGATGTTAACAGGGAAGTATGAATGTGCACCTGGAAGACACGGTTCATTTTCTGCATCAGGAAATGGTTACAGGATCATCAAACAGAGCCCTCCCCGTGCTGTACTGGTACAAAGAGAACATACTTGGAATTCCTACCATTACTCTGTGGTCACCACATGACACACAGATGTCAAAGGCCATGAGGTTCCAGCCAGTAGCACACTGTTCATACCCAGCCCAGTGCAGTCAACACTAAATCAGTCATCCCAGTTCCTTCTGCAACCAGCTGACAAACCTCTCTGCAACACAATTAAGTCCCCTAATTTCAGATTTTGATGGGACAAAATCCTATCCATTAAAGTTAGGTCAGATTGCTTTTATATGTAATGTATTAGTCTTTCACTTCTAAAACATGAGAAAAGCACTTCCACACACCAAGGCGATATGAGCATTTAATGAAAGATGGTAAAAGATCAAACAGCACTCCAAAGCAACTTGTAAGCTCGTGAACTGAGTGAGGCCTTGCTGGCCTCAATTCCAAGCACCGGAATTCAATCGTCCGTGTGGCTAAATTCAGGCAACAGTGCCTGACATGATTTTGGCAGCACTCCCAGATAATTCCCAGACACAATTTAGATGTTAGCACTCCCAGTAAAGAACATAGGCAAGACTGCCTTGGCTAGGGAGTTGGGCAGCTAGCATGGATGAAAGTGTCCCAGTGCTGGTGAGGGAATCCATGTCAGGGATCATGGCAAGGAGTGCTTTGCAGCTTTGCACTTGCTGGGCAAGTGTGTAAGATATGTGTGCCACCGATCCCCAGATGTACTGAACAGAAGATTTTGGAGCGTCCTAGTGTAACACATTTTCTTCACAGTGTGAAAATAAAAGCATCCTTCTTACTCACATATCTTTGTTTAGGGATCTTATATCAGCTGTATTGGGTTTACACGGCAAGATTTTGACATTGGAGGGTTGAAAGGATGTGTTTGTCAGAAGACACCAAAAGTTATCCTTGTGTCTGGTAGAGCCCCCATTCCCCACCCTCCTGTACCTCTTGGAGGGAGGAGGTAGAAGAGTTTAGTGGAATACGGGAAAAAGGGAGAGGTGGAGCAAAGTATTTTTAGTTTATTTCCATCTTACTCCATTTAGTTGGCAATAAATTAATTTTCCAGGTTGCATCTGTTTTTCCCATGATGGTAATTGGTAAATGATCTCCTTGTCCTTATCTCAAACCCAGGATATTTATTTTCTTTAGATGGAGGGGAATGTCAGTGCAGCCTTGTGGGCACCTGGTGCCAGCCAAGGCTGATGCACCAAAACAGTTTTAAAGAGAAGGAAACTGTGGGAGCTAAATTTTTAAAAACAAGTTTTCTTAGCACACCAGAAGTCTCAGAAATAAGAAGTGCAATGAAATTTTAGTCACGATTTGACAAAAAAGTCAAAATGTTCAGTATTTACAAAATGTGAAAGAAATTGAAACCATGGGAAGGAAGAAATATAAATGGGTAAGTCAAAACATTTCAGTTTGAAAATTAGAAGGGATTTGCTATCAATCTGGCATGCATGACAATATAAATTAATCAGAAACTCAAAATAAGAAAAGTTTTTTCTAAAACTTGAGGGGGAAAAAATATCTTAAGAAATATGATGTAGTAACCAGAACTTCATTTTTCAAAATTCAACCAAAGATATCAGTCAAAACATATTTGTTGCCTTCAGAAATATAGGTTCTGACAAATTGGTATTCTCAACTTAAGAAAAAAATATTTTAAAAATTGATTACAAGCCAACTGTTGTAAATATCAGCCTTTTATTGTATGTTCTGGAAACTGAAGTATGGAACAAGAAACAATTGCAAAGGCTGATTAACAGAATTAAATCTTTACTAGGAAATGTTATTATTTGAAACGCTGATCCCGAGCAAAAGAAAGGCAACAGGAGAAAGTCAGTTATTTTTTTCTCGCTCTGAATTGAAGCCTTTACTTGAACACCTCATGGATTCAAATTTAATTGTTAGGACTTGTGAGATGAAGGCAGTTGCACTGTCCAAAAAGTTTCATCAAGTAGATATGGGTAAAAATCTCTTACTGTAATTATCAAGGAAGAAATATTCATAGGAGGCTAATTTCTCTGCTGGAGTCTGTGCAACTTCATTGTGCAGAGTTTATTTTAAGCTGGTTCAAGTTAATTAGCAACTCTGTGTGATTGCCCACTACTTGCTGTTTTCTATTGTGTTTTCACAGTACACCAATGACAGCTTTTTAGCAGCATTTTCTTTGTACTTCAGTAATATCAAAACATCAGAGAAAGAAGTGCTAAGGAGAAAGGGACAAGTACCACATTTGTGCCTTCTCTCTCCATCTCTTAGTATTACACTGAACTACTTACCACCCTCATCAGTCTCTGTTCTGGATACTTTCACTGCCCACACAATTTTTGGTTTGCTCCTTTCTTGTCCATGACTGAATATAAAAAGAGAAGAAAACAAATCTTCAGTATTAAGCAACTGAGAAACACACGTTTTGAGTATAAGTATTACCACCCTGGAGCAAATAATTTTGTGCTTGATCAGTCTCAGCAATGTCTACTTCAAACATATTGTTTAATATGACATGAAATTTCCTGCTCCAAGATGGCTTTTCTCCTGAAAATCACCAGGTGATGTGATAAACAAGAAACCTGAAATAAAACAAATCCCCTTTTTGCCTTTATGAGTAAAGATTATAGCCAGCTCATTATGTACACAAGTCCCAGTGAGGAGTTTCCTTTGCAAGAGGAAGGTCAGACCTGTTGTGCCTCAGGGGAAAGCTGCTTTGCCTGACTGTAGTAGCATTGTGTGGCTTTGTCTTCATGGTGACAAGGGCATGGGTCCCATACTTCCCTGTGTTCTAGCAATCACAATCTGAGATTTCGTTCAGATCGTGCAGACTGGACACTTGGTGAGCACCACAGTGGAAGAAAACCAGAAGACAGACTGATTCCAGGAGCATCCTCTTTCCCAGGGCAGCACACACAGATATAGGCTGCCACAAAGCAGGCAGCCTACTCACTACTTTCTTAAAGAGCGAATTGCAAAATGTCCCTGGGACATGGGTGTTACTTGTCAAGAAAAATGCAAATGCAAGCTCTGAAAGGATCAGGTTGGGTACCCAGGTTGATGTTGTTAAGCAGATTGCAGAAAACATCAGGAAGGGCCCAGAGGAACCATCTCCGCTTTTCTGGTCAGCTGCATTCAAGAGTGATACATTCCAAGAGGGACCAGAAAAAGGCTGCAAGGGAGACCCAAAGAACACAAAATGATGGTACAGAAAGTGAGCCCTGGAAAAGTGTCTTTTAGCTTAGCTAAATGAATATTAGGTGGGTATTGGATCATACTCAAGAGGGCTAAGCATTAAGGAGGGAAAAGAGCTACTTAAGTTAACTGTCAATGTTGACATGAGAAGAAATGGAGCGCATTTAAACTGGAAAATAGAAGTAGGATTCTAGTAATCTAAGTGATATCTTAAATAGCCTTCCACAAGGTCTATAGGGGCCACAAGTCAATCTAGTTTTAAAATGGAATTTGTGAGAGTATGAAAAAACCCCACTCTGTGAGGTGGTTACTTACTCCAGGAAGGCACAAGATATGACAGCTTCAAAAATCCCACGCATTTCTGTCTGCTGGATGTAAAAGAAAATGCCCATGCTTTCCTTCAAAAATGTAATGAACTTCCAGGATTTCTTCTAGCAGTTGTGGTGGTACAAGCTGGGTGTTTGTTTTACAGAAGATAGCACAAATGCAAACATACTGCAGTTTTCATAGGAAACAGTGAAGCTTGGGAAAATTCTGACATAAGTACTTTATGGTAATGTATGTTTGAATTCTACAGACTAATGGACTTGATGGACCAAAATTATAGAGAAAATATTTATCACAGAATCACAGATTCAAAAATGGTTGAGGCTTGAAGGGACCCTGAAGGTCATCTTTTCTGACCCTCCTGCAAAAGGAGATCCACCTAGAAACAGTCACCCAGAACTGCATGTGGATGGCTTTGGAATGTCTCTGACAAGGAAGGGCCCACACCTCTCTGAGCAGCCTGTCCCAGTGCTTGGCTACCCTCACAGTAAAAAACTCTTTCCTGATGTTCAAGGAGATTCCTGTGTTTCAGTTTTTTGCCCAATGTCTCTGGACCTGTCACAGGGCACCACTGGAAGAGGCCAATTTAGTGAGTTTCAAGAGTTCTTAGAGCTTCATTAAAACAACTATAAGGTAAATATTCATAAAAGTTTGTGCATTCACTATGGTTAAACTCATTAAAGGCGTGCTTTAAATTTATTTAGGAAAACTAAGAAAAAATCACTCGATTCCTTGCTTGCTTTATTTGCAGTTTCAGAAAATTCACAAGTCTGGAACTGAGAGCATAAAAACAATCACCTTGAATCATAGATTGGAGCCTGGTTCATAGCTCACTGAGGCCAACACAAGATCTAACGAACTCTGATATCAGGTGTTTGCCTTTCTAAAAGAATTTATAATGTATAGGTCCTGTGTTTTCTATCTCTATGATTTTACGACATTTCTACGTATATACACTAAAGTTATACATATGTCTATACTGTATTCCACCAATTAAAATAAACTTCTGCTTGATTCTTATGCCTACAATCACTCAGTAAAGACTGGCTCTTCTTTGAGTGTCACCAAGGGATGTACAAATACAGAATGATGTCAGTTTTCACTGAGGGTTGTTTAGATGTAATGGTCTATAGCTGTGCTTGTTAGAAGACAAAAGTTTGCATGTGAAGAAGAGGAACTTTGTGTTTCTGTCAATGTGGTATTTTCTTGTTTCCTCACTTGTCTAGGTTTACAATCAGGTAATTTTTGAAGATTATATATATTTATGTCCATGTCTATTGTTATGCAGAGTTAAAAGGTTTTGTATGCAGTACAGCCAATATTTTGCTCATATCATGTAAGAAATACCTCTACCTGAGAAAATGGAATGAATGGGGGTTTTTTCCTATGTTTTGGTAATGATGATAATAATCTGTATTTTGTATGATGTCACGCAGGCAGCTATTATTAAAATAATGTTGTCAGCCATGCTCAAAGCTGAATTTGTACTCTGCAACTACAGTTGTGAACTGTTGTACCCTATTTGCAAATAATAAATTTGGAAATAATCTGATTTTACTTCTACCATAAATATAAGAGCAACTTTAAATTTAAAGAATTAGACTGCTGTGTAAATGACACTGTTCAAATGGATTCTAGCATTGTAGTGAAATAGTGACCAGTGTGATTAAGTTTTACCACTTGGAAGGCAGTAATTTTTCATTTTACCAAAACACCATAATAAGACATCTACATTTCTCATATCTGAGAGAGAAACAAAAACTTATTCACTGGACTTTCTTGCTGGTGTGTAGACATAAGCTTGGACTAAGGAAAAAAGGTAGTGTGGCATATGCAGAATGAAAATTCGTATGAAAAATGAACAAAAAGCTTTTGGTTTTGTCAAAAAGTCAGATTACCTTGACTTCTTATTAGCTTTAGTAGATGTTAGAGGAGTCAGGAGTTGGGGCAGGGAAGGTGGGACTGGGGAAAAAGGAAGTGAGAAGGAACATTTTAATATTTGTGTTTGTTTTTCACCATTCAACTCTATTGTAATTGGTAGAAAATTGCATTCATTTTCCCCAGGTTGGTCCAATATTTCCTGTGGTGGTAAGTGATCTCCTTGCCCTTTCTTAACCCATGAACTTTCTCATCTTATTCTCTCCCCTTCCAATTGAGGGAAAGTAAAAAAACATGTGAGTTCAGCATAAAATGGGGAAATATGGCTGTAGCTTGTGTGCCTGTTTATTTGAATTTTAAGCTGTTGAATTTCCTAGGGAGCAGTTAGAGAGTCTAGTCAAGAAAAGGAGCAGTAAGCGCTTTAATGTGCATGATATGTGCTTTGTATTGTAACTGTTCCCAGCAAATTTGGAATGTATTTTATCCCTTATGTCATAGCAAGAAGCCTATCCAGCATATTTCACCTTCCAGATCAGGAGACAATGGAAAGTCACAGAGGAGAATTCTGGGTAGAGGACTAAGTTGCTGACAAAAGGCAAAGTTTAAATAAAACATGTTCAGTGGAGTTGAATCAATACTTTATTTGTTAAGGAGAAGTAAAAGTACAGAAAAGCTTGTACAACTAGGCATAAAAAAGTAAGAAATCAATTCTAGTTAATTCAAAATGCTTGAAGAGTCACCTATGCCATAATGTATGAATAATTCAGGAACAGAAATTTATTGCAGACACATATTGTTTGGTTTGGATTTAGTTTTGCCCCTTGTTTGACCTGAATCCTGTAAAGAATGATATTCAACTAATTGAGATAACATTTTGCAAGTAAGACAATACCTTAGGGATATTTCAAGACCAGTCGTGAAATAAAATTTGAAAGATAAAACATCTGATAAAGTTTATATAAATAATGTTATTTTACAGTGTATTAAATGTTGTACGTGAAGGTCTTTGTATGCAAGTTGTGTTTGCCTGTTGAAAACAGATCAGATTTCTTTTCCCCTTTCTATCAGTCCCCTTTTATTTCTCCCTATGGCAGTGTCTTTCTTTCCCCCCTCCTCTGTCTCCCCCTGTCCCCCTCCAAGTATTTGAACATGTTTGGAAATATTTATCGCCCTCCACCCTCTATTCACAAGAGAATTTTTGCAAGACATTATTGAGACTAACTGAAATAAATCACAGTGGTACAAGATGCTTTCAGATAGAAACAGCACAAGCATATTATTCATGTCCTGAGATACAACAGAAATATCTGAAACCATAAAAGATATAGGTTGACTATGCACGTGACTATGCAGTCACTGCAATAAGCTCTCAAAAAACAAACCAATGTGGAATCCAAATGCGTGTCATTACTGGCTTTTATCTGCATTATACTAGCATTTATTTGCTCTGGAATAAGTCTATGTCTGTAAGCATCCAAAAAATTTAAAATTATAGATGGATGCAAAAAGAAAACAGCAACCTCAGTGACAAAGAGTTATCGTCACTTGTTCAGGTTTATGTTCAAGTCCAGTGTCAGTTCTGGGCTTAGAAACCAGTCAAAGGAAAAAAATTTTAGCTTGCTCACTAAGCTAAATAGCTGCCCTCAAACAGGAAATTAAAATCATTCACACACGGCAGGACTATTTTCATTGAATAGATGTTCAATGTATTGAATTTATTCAAAGACAGGTTTTCAAGAAATGCCTGCTGTAACTCATATAAAACTAAGTGCCATCCAACATCAGTGCTTCCATTGGCAGCAGCCACTTTGGATGCAGCCTGTGGCTAAGGTCTGAGAAGTCCAGATGATTGATTTGAGATTTAATACTTGTTGCAAACATGTCAGATGGCCTAATCCCCAACAGAGGATTAGGCCATCTGACATGCCATCTCAACCTTGGTACACTGGAACACACAGTATTAGTGCCAGCCTAGTACCCCTCTGGTGAGTCTGAGTATTCCCTCTGTATCTTCACTCCCATGTGCACAGAAACACTCAACTTACACTCTGTTGCAGTTCAGACTGAAGCAGAGGGACCTAAATCAGAATATTGACTCTGATTAGACGCTGTCAGAAATTAACCAAGTCAAAAAATGGGCAGAGGAATTGACAGTATTTGTGCTTTGCAGAGCTGTCTTCTGGCAAGAGCACAAGCACAGAGCACGACCTTGTTCTTTTAGGGACTTCAACCCACATCACAGGGCTCTCTGCCCTGTGGTCACGAAGGTGAAGGTCACGTAGAGGAACAGAAGGAAGTAAGAGAAACAAGATTTAATTTGTCTTGACAGATGGATTCCCCATTCAGTCAAGAATTAAGCTTTGATCAAGAGCCTACAGCTCCCTGCTCCTTGTGCACTAACCTCATAGTGGTGTTTGGGTTTTTTTTGGTTGGTTGGGTTTGGGTTTGTTTGTTTGTTTTTCCCTCCCTCATATAAAATGCATAAACAGCATAAATACCTTGTAACCCACATGTATTCAAGATGGGTGAAAAATAGGTTTTCCTTTCCGGGGACCTGTGTCCTAACCTGGGCTATTGTCAAGGTATTTCTGCACAAATCTGTCCGTTCAACATGCTCAGCTTCCACAATATTTGTTTTGGGAGGTCTTGCATTTATTAATAGACTTAGAATACAGATTGCATGTCTCTGGAAATACAACAGCAGATTAAACACTTTAAATATGGTCTTCAAAACTTTTTTCTCAAATTAGGTCTCTTCTGAAGATCTAGGATTTCCTTAGCTCTGGAAGAACTTCAAGGTAGAGCAGGCAGGGATCAAATAGCCCCAACTCGAGCAGTAAAATGAGATAATGGTCTGTTTGATAATCCTGAGGCCAAGACATATCACAGGCTTATGTCAGTCCAACTAAAATCTCTTATCGTACAAAAGAGAGAGGTAGTATCTGACCAGCCTTTTGAAAATGATCTCTCATCTGTGCTGACTTCTGGACAAGTCCAATAGAACCACACCATGACTAACACCATGACAGAAACCAGTCCACCAATTTGATAGTGTCAATAATCACACCATGTCTGCCCTCTGGAGCACATGTTTTATTAATATAATCATAACCATTGAGTTTTAACATGAATTTCAACACAGAAGCAAAGTCTCAACCCCAAAAGTAAATACTTAGCTGCACTTTGTTGGAACTTCACTGAAACTGGTATTTAAGCCAGCAAGTTAAACTTTGTTCAATGAGGACATTAAGGGCCCAGCTTGTCTAAAAAAAGAATCATAACAATATCAAGATCTGAGAAAAGCATTTTATCCTCAATCATTATCATGATACAGTAGACTCCAGCAAACCAGAATCAGAGTTCTCATGTGAACTTTTCAGTTATAAGGGCAGATAGCAGAGATCAGAATTGATATTGTAGGAAAAATCAAAGTAACCAGGGAAAAAAACCCCACCAAAATACCTTCAGTGAGCATAAGCTAAGTGGCTTGTAAATAAAATTGCAATTATATCAAACACTTTTTATTGAGGTATGTTTCATTATCCTCTGGGTAAATTATTCAGTGATTAATAGTCTAAAGAATATTGTGTAATTTATCACTTATGAAACAATTCTTGAAAAGCACTGTCTTGCTTTTATATTCCGTGGAAAGCCCAGTGTGCAAGAAACAACCCTTTTGAGAGCACACAGGCAACTCATATCTAATTTTGTTAACAGAAGTAAAATGCAGAGCAACAATCTCTGTGGAGACTTTGTGAGCTCTGCTAACTCCTGATGCCATTCATGCAAGTCATTAAAGCAATTTTAATCCAGATGGAGCAGGCAGTGTGAGAACATGCAGCAATTGAGAAAGAGAGGGAAAACCAGTTTTACCACAAACTGGTTAGCATTTCTTCATTGTATTAGTTGTCTTAGCGTAACAACTTGCCATTTTACTCCATATACATGGTAAACTCTGTGTTAGAATAATTGCTGCCTTTTTTTTTTTTACTACTTTAATGTTGTCATTAGAGGAAGAAAACCAGCATAGGAGAGACTACTTTCAGTTGTAATGCTTCTTGAGAACTGTTGTAAGTGTATTTACTTAACCAGCACTGTTGTTTCAATTATCTATACAATACTCAGGGTATTTTTAGGTGCAAATGTGAAACATTTTTTTAACTCACTTTTTTTGTAATTGTTAAATTTTGTGTCTTAAAAAAAAAAAAAAAAAAGGGGTTGAAACTACAGATGTTTGCTCAAAAAAAGAAGTAGTCTGTTCCTCAGGAGAAAAAGGTTTCTGAAGCAGCATGTTGGTTTAAAGAAGGTTAAGCTCAAGGGCCGTATAACTTTTGGCACATTACTGAACTACCTAATTCAGAGATATAACTGCCCTACACTCATTAAAATGAATGGAGAGAGATAGGAAATCAATGGAGAAATATAGGACATTCCAGAGGTTATTTAGACTTTGGGTGGGTAGCATCAATCTCTCTTTTGATAGAGTCTGGATGAAGCCTAAGCTTCCTACCCTGCATATTTCAGTCAGGTGCTCCAAGTCCAGTGAGAAGGATGTTAGAATGGCCACTACTGAAATAAAAGGAGAAGCTCCTGCTGATTTCAGCCACAGTCAGGGTTAGACCATAGACCAAAATTCCTGCCTTGAGCAGAACCAGATGGCACCATTTACCTTAGCATTGCTCTGGAGAAAACACTATGTTGACCTTGTTTGAGGAGACACCATTATGCAGAGCTGTTAATAAACAAATTAAGTGTTTGACTACTTCTTTCTCGGGAGTATTGCTTTGTTTTGTTTTGTTTGTTATGCCCTCTATGGGTCAGGGACATGTGCAGGCTCATTGGAGCAATTACATACACTATGAATGCTCAAGCCTTCTCTGCGTTCCTGCTTAGGACATTTGAACTTCCATAATTTTCTAATAAGTATCCTACTCAGCATCTCTAGTGCTTTATGCTTGATTTATTCTTTAGAACTGGTTCCTTACTTTAATTTTTTATTCCCCCCTCCCCCACCACTTGCTGTAAATATCAAATTATTGGGTATTTCATATTAAACCCCTTTTGACCAGCATACACCGTTTTCTATTTTGGAGACAACACATTCATCTATAATCAGTGCATTCAAATTAATACAAATGTTAATAAAAGTAAAACTCGGGTCAGGTTTGAAATCCATTAATAGCAATGAGCAGTATTTTATTGGCTCAGAAGTACAGGTAACCATGGGAAATTAGAGATATTACCTTACTCACCAGATAACACCCTTATTTGGTACCGTGAAGTGTATATATTATGTATTAATTGCACGCCAAATAAAAATAAATGCCTGGACAAAGGGTATAAATTAGAGTTTGACTGTACCTGCACTCTGCTGGTCAGGAATTTCTCTGTAAAGATGATATTTATGGATCTGTAGTTATGAAGATAGCTTCTCACCACTTGATAAGCTGCTGTCATGTATGATTCCTCCTGAGAATATCTGTGAAGATAGACAAAGAATACTAATTTTTCTCTTAGACATCTGAAACTGAGATATTTCATTCTCTGCCTGTTATCCACTGTGTGCACTGGGAACTGTCTGTATCCTCTCTGATTTTGGCTTTACTAATAAATTAAATAACATCTGACATTATGCCCTGATATCATAATATGACTGTTAAATGTATTTTTTCTAATTTACTGCTAAGCAGTTAGAATGATCTCTTGCTTGAACGAGCAGCATTATCTCCCACAAGTCCTGGTCACACCTCTGATGTTATCCTGGTCAGGAACCATTCCCAATAAACAGACTGAGAGAGGTGAGTTAGGTTTGAAAGATAAAGGAGTGCAACAGCTGTGGGCTTTTCCATGTCTATTGCTCTTGGTGCCTGGGAAAAGTTCCCAAAGGTATCTTCTAGACTTAGACATAGCTTTTATGACCAGCTGGGGAAGACAGATTTGAAAAAAATGTGATGATTTTTTTGGCCAGTTGTTACTTGCAGCTGCCCAGAATCCGGTCTACCCTGAAATCTTCAAAGAGTAAGAGCAGTTTCAGGAATCCTGAAGACAGACATCTTCACCAAAATCAAATTTATCCTAAAGCTGGAATTCTAGGGAAGAAAAAAGGGTTTTTTTCTGAGTCTTTGTCACTAGAAATTCATCAGAACTTCTACAATGACAACCTTTTCTGTGGAGCTTCTATCTTCCTAGCCTAGACTATTTTAGAAAGTGTTTTGGTTGGGGTTTTTTTGTTTGATTGGGTTTTTTTAATTTGTGTTTAAAAACAGCTTCTGTGTTCTACCTCACAATTCACAAGGTCCCAGAATGGGTCAGGTTGGAAGGGACCACAGTGGGTACATCTGGTCCAACGTCCCCGCTGAGGTAGGGTCATCCCAGAGCACAGGCACCGGGTTGTGTCCAGATAGCTCTGGAATATCTCCAGTGAGGGAGACTCCACACCCTCTCTGGGCAAACTTTTCAGTGCTTGGTCACTTCATGGTAAAAAAAGCTCTTCCATATGTTCAGGTAGAATATTCTGTGCATCAGTTTCTGCTTGTTGCCTTTTGTCTTATACTTGAGGCCTTCAGGGTTTCTGTACAAAACACGTTCATCAAACTGTTTTGCCCAGTTTCAGTACAGTCCTTACAAGCTGAAGGTCACAACCACTGACTGTAACACCTTTCATTGTTACTATCCTACTGTGGTGGGTTGACCTTGCCTGGACACTGGGTGCCCACCAAGCTGCTCTATCACTCACCCTTCTCAGACAGAGAGAGGAGAGAAAATAAGACGGAAAACAACATGTACCTTGAGATAAGTGTTCTAAAGCAAAAGTGAAAGCTTGTATGCACATAAGCAAAGAGGAAAAAAAGGGGTTTTACTCTCTACTTGCCATCAGCAAGTGATGTTCAGCCACTTCCAGGGAAGTAGGGCCTCAGCCCATGTAGGGGTTGCTCCAGAAGGCAAATATTGTAAATACAAAATGCCCCCACTTCCTCCTCCTTTCCTCAGTTTTTGTATCTGAGCTGACATTCTATGGTATGGAATATCCCTTAGGTTTATTTGGGTCAGCTGGCCTGGTTGTGTCCCCTCCCAGGATCTTGTCCCACCCCCAGCCTACTGATGGGGGGAATTTTGAGAGTCATCACTGCAGTGGGAAATGAATTCCAGCTCAGCCAGACCCAGTACACATGCAGACATACACAAGTGCATATGTACACACACAGATAAACTTCCTTCTGAAACAGCTCCTCTGTACTTGCAAGACCTCCCGATCAGTAAGCTGCTATCATTATGATGTTGTTTCTCCCATAAGGAAATAAGGAGTAAAGAAATATTTCTCCCTGTGTTAGTTACAGTTGTTCATAATGATGCATACAAATATAACATTAAAGAAAGTACCATTTTTTATTACAGTCCTTTGTTATTATCTGCAAAGTCTGCCTCTGTAAGAACTGTAGGTTCTCAGAAGCAGACCCTCCTGCCCAAAGTGTTTCTGCTCTGAAGACTGGGATCTTCTCCCTCTGTTTTCTTACCTGCATGATAATGCTCAGTAAAGGATCACTAGCCAGCTCCCTGGCTTCATGAGTTGAAATCCTGTGAGACCTGTCACAGGGAGATGTCAGCAAGAAGGCAGACACCTCCATTCTCTAGTTGGATGATCAAAGGGCGTGAAAAAATGTTGTCCTCCAAAATTCATACACTGTTAATATCTGAAGGGATTATCCAGGTTTGCCCTTTGTCATGAGCTTGCACTCAGGTTTAGATAACTGAACAGCAACTCCACTCTCTGCAGAGAAAGGGTTCTATTTTTCTTTTTTTCGTGTAATATACGTAGACCAAAGATGCAGTTTTCATTACTTCTTCCCCAAACTGCCAATATTTGTCTATATTACAAAGAAATTGCATAGTTATCTTACTGACCTTCTCTGCCTCTCTTAATCCTCTTCTGTATCTGTTTCCATGACTCAGTGGAGCCTGGTCCTACATCCAGAGCATGGCTGTCTGCAGGCAGCTGCAGACACTCCCACCCCTCGGAGCTCCCGTGCCATGCAGGTGCAGCTGAGCACTGGCTGGCAATCATTTCCAGAGGCTTCTCATCTGTTCTTCCCATGTGCCAGACACAGGAAGGCACACAGCAAGACCCATCAGCCTCTCAGACACAAATATGGCATCCATGGCACAATTAAAGCAGACAGATTGTGAACATGTGGCTTTCCTGCAGAAATGAGAGATAGCCACATGTTCATTGTGGTGGCCAAGCTTTATAGAGGTGATTTAGCATGTGTCCAGCTTAGCTTTTTCCCTGTGGAGAAGTGGAAGTAAAATTAAAAAAAAAACCAAAACAGCAACTAAAAGAAAAGAAAAGAAAAAGAAAAAAAAATAAAGAAAGAAAAATAAAACCCAAATACAACAAAAGAAAATAAAGGAACACCCCTAAAACATAGGTTAATTGCAGGCTTAAACCACATGCTGCAAAATGTAGATAATTGTCTTTGCTCTTTGAAACAGTTCACATGGGTGCTAATTGGCCCATTGAATTTACACTGCCTCTGAGGGTTGAATTTCTTGTCTGTTATGGGTTATAGGCTCACAGTCCGGATGCTTTGAAGTGGCTACCTGAAAACAGAGGCTAGACAAGACTAAGAGAATAAAAGTAGGTATTTATTTGAAGGGCCTTCAAAGGTACAACTTGGGAGTCAAAAGCTTCAGAGGGGCTCCACCCAAGATGGATGCTGGGTCACGAGTTCTTCACACTTTTATAAGTTTGGTCCATTTGCATACCAGGGTTAATTCTCCAATTATAATTTCAGTTATTGGTGTAATTATCTCAAGTTTCTTCCTCCTCTCAAAGGCTTTAGTTTACATATTTTGGGGCCTGGGACAACAAGGTGTCCTTGAAGTGCAAACTTAGAGAGGGTTTATGTCTAACCAGCATGAGAGAACATTAGTTAAGAGGCCACACAAAACTTGAGTGTTACACACTAGGCAGTACAGGATTTGAAAACTGTAAAAGTTAAAACCTAAGGCATCAGTCCAGCTACTCCACTGCATGGAGATCAGGGTACAATGGTTTGGTAGCTACTCATGGTTCTACTCGGGAAATAGCACCAGTGCTCTTGCCCCAGTGTTCTCAGGTTCTGCCTTTGCTCAGAGGAGAAACAGGTTTTATACATATAGTCTTGTCCTCCAACCCTGCTGTGATGAGCACTGCCAAGCAAGACCTATTTCCTTCTTTCTTCATTTTCTTCCCTCCTTGTAGTCAAAAATGGCACTTCTTTGACTCAAAAAAAAATCTCCCTTGTATAGCTGTAGAGTCTGTCTGTATTATTACTTTCCTGAAAGTAGAATATTCATGTATTGCACTGGCAAAGTATTTCTGATATGAATGCAGGTAAACAGCACTGACTAAAGAAACTGTGCCAGTCACAGAAGGACTTGGCCTGTCTTTACCTAAGGAGCTTCTGCCAGCTCACATTTGCCAGTCAGGTGTCAGCCCTATTGCCACTCTCACTGCTGAAGCTGTGCCAAGAGAAGTCAATGTAAAGATGCCTTTTCGGAAGCAAAACCATTTCTTGATTGACAGGAGGGGATATCAGGTATTTGCATGGCCATTCAAAGTGCATCTGCACATAAACTAGATCTACCTGTTGGGCAGACCTCAGGCTGTGACACTCTGGATTCAGAAAAAAAAAAGAGGTGGTGTGAAAAGGCGTGAACAGAAATCCAGGGCTCCTGCTGCCTCACAGCTGTCCCTTAAGCACAAGTACATGTTCTGGAAGGTTATAGCATCTGTTTCTGAAAGTGGCTCTGTGGCACAGTAGTGTGCTATACCACAGGACCAGTTCCTCCCAGTTCTACCCTCCTATTTTCACATACACTTTTTAGGCTGCAGCACACGTCTGCATGCCTGGCCCATCTCCATGCTGCTCATTAGCTCACAAGTGCTGCATTGTTTCTCTGTCAAGAGTTTTGTTTGTTTTCCAGTTGTCATGCACAGATTCCTCCGGGAAATCAGAGAATACAGGTGGACTTCCTTATCACTGCTTTATTGTCATTATGGTAATCTCTGAAAAAAGAAAAAACACACAGTAATAAAAAAAAAGGGCGCTCAACATTCTTGTCAGGAGGAAGATGCCTCTTTTGACTCTCTTTGAGAAATGATCGGTGTGTGTAAAAATAAATATACTAGGTACTTTATCTAACTGTCAATTTATTCAGTTCTTAACAAGCAGAAATGGGCTTCAGGAACTGGAAATATGTACAAAGAGATAAGACATATGACATTTTTAATCTTAAGCATTAAGACAGTGTTGAACTTTCCACAGAAAACCTCACGGCACATGATGATATTTTTCCCAAGTGATGGTCTTGAGACAGATGTGTTATTTTTTTGTTATTCCTAGTGCCTGAGTTCTAGCCCAAGAAAAGCTTCATTAATCACTTGAAATAGGAGGAGCTGGTTACTGTCACAGGCAAAGAAGATGGGAAAGGGCTATTTATGTTAGAGTTATGTGAAAGTTAGAGATTAAACAATGTTCTGTGGATCACTTGGAATTTACACCTATATTTAGAGTGAGTTAGAGCATGGGCTTAAATATTGTCTGTGATCACCCATACTACTACTTCCTAGCATTGTCTCTGTCATAGTTATGGCCTGTGCCAAGACACATTATTCTGCTGGGCAGACTTTATAGTGCAGCATGAACCCTCATGGTATGAGGGTATCACCTTGTTTGGCAGAAAGAGAGATGACCCTTCAGGTTGCCAGTTGTGCTGTTTCACTCAATCTCAGAAACAGATCTTGTTCTTTATTTAACTTATTGGACAAAGAACTGGTCTGATATCTACTGAAACTCAGACTCAAACTTCAACCTCATAAGCAAGCAGGACATGAGTGCCTGTAAAAGCATCCTTTATTTCTTTATGAGCAGTTTTCCTTCCAAACATAAATACTAATTACAGCTATACCTTTTCATGCTTTCCTGCATTAGCAAAGGGAGATAGCAACTTGTAAATAAATCCACATGTGTAGGAGACACCGTTTAATTAGATGGGACTAGATGAATTCTAGAAGGCTTATGCTGGATACCATCAGTAGCATGCAGCCAATTTATCTGCTCTCTCACTCATGAGACATGTTTATGGTTGGATATTCACAGTAATCATTAGCATGGATAAGTGTTGCTTCATTTTCTATGAACCATTTACAGCATGTTTTCTTATTCCCCCCCTTGTTTGACTACTTGAAAATCTGCAGAGAAATCCCTGTAGGGAAAAACCACAATAGCTATTATTTCGAAGTACCTGCACCTTCAAGTGCAAATTGTTTTCTTTGTGATCATAAATACCGACACTTTCAGAAACAAAATAACTGTTACAATCCCTGTCCCATCTGTGTCATCTGTGTGTCATTCATGTCCATGACCGCCTGTGCTGTGGTGGAAGGCTGACAGGGAAGGGCATGTACTGCCTTTAGCTGCATAAAATTGGCTAAATGGTTGGACATGCATTCCTCAGGAAAGAAGACTTTTAACAATATGTGTGAACAGAGTCTGAAATGTATTTTTTAACTGTTTTGGAGCAAAATTTTAACTTCCCAGATGAAAATCCTTGGCTGTATTCAAAAACTGATCTTTTGCAGACCTTGTGCTTGTGTACACCACCAAAGGTTTTGTTTGTGGAAAACAATTGCTGTTCGAACATTCTCACTGGCATCATGATGGGGAGAAATAGGGCAGATGGGTGTCTATTAAAGAGCAGAGGTGGGTGAATAAGGGATTGTGTGATGTGCTGAAGCAGAATTTCTTCTGAATTCCTCTCTCCAGCTGACTTGTAATCTGATGTGCCTAATCCAGCACAATCTTAATCCACCATTATTCAGCATTTTAAACTTTATACATAATGTAGTTTAACAACTTGAACTAGTTGTCTGTGTCTG
The DNA here is from genome assembly GCA_013399195.1 of Dicrurus megarhynchus. Classification (NCBI taxonomy): domain Eukaryota; kingdom Metazoa; phylum Chordata; class Aves; order Passeriformes; family Dicruridae; genus Dicrurus; species Dicrurus megarhynchus. The sequence continues at coordinate 500,409 of VXAD01006096.1, forward strand.
CTTCTGCAAGAGCAACTCCTCTTTATCATTCTCAGGGATCTGGCCTGTGTTTAGTTATGTGGATTCTGCAGCAGGAGCCTCCCAGCAGAGCTTGGCCCAACCAGGTTGCTCACCAAGAATGTTAAACAGCACTGAAGTAAATGAGCAACTGGTAGAGGGAATTCTGTGGAACTGACAGAAGTTCCCACAGTGGAAAACTCCTGTAGCAATGAGTGAAATGAGTTGCTGTGAAGCCACCTAAGAGTTCAGCCCGTTTCCTTGTTTCAGGTGGGTGTGTTGTGTCACTTGGGCGGCTGATGAGGTGGGGAGTTTCTGGACCAGATTTAGGGGATTTTAACAACTTATGTTTACACAGAACAGCCCAGGTGCACAACTGTCTCACAACTATAATATAAACTTGAATTTGATGCTTGTTTCAGTTTTAGAGCTTAAATTTTATAGTTTTTACCTCAACCTTAATGATACTATGACGTCCTGACAATTTCAACCTATGCTTTGCAGATTTTTTCAACGTTACATTTGGATTCAGTATTACAAATGATGAAGCATCCTCTGGTCTTTTCATTCATTTCATCACTAATTATTTGCTCTATTTCAAAGATCAGCTACTGAATTTGTAATTTTAAGCAGCCAGCTGTTCAATTTTTCATACTAGCAGGTGATTTGAAGAAGTCAGTTAAAGAGTTTTACCTCCACTGTAAGGCTTGAAAACACTGACTCTTGTGCCTACCTCATTATACTTGACCTGCAATGGGGTTTTTGTTGGGTTTGGGTGGTCTGTCAGGTTTTGGTTGGGGTTATGGGTATGTGTGTCTGGATTTCATAGGATCATGGGGACCCCTCTGACTTCCTTTATTCTGCTTCCTTTATTCATCTGAATGATCCTTTAAGAAGCAGATCAATGTCTTTTAAGATTGGAAACTTCAGCAAAAATTTATGAAAGCTTCTGAAGACAAAAATTAACCCCACAAAGCAATGAAAATCCACTTTCATATAATGAAAAAAGAGTCTAAATAATTTATTCAGCAAACCCTAGCTAAGTATTTAATTCTTACCCACAGTGGAAGGTATGTGGCCAGTTTTGGCACTTACCTATCTGTGTCTTTTAAGACTTAAGACAATAAATATCACAGTCAATAAAACATCCTGAAAACACTTTCCTGTTTGAGAATACATGGTTTTTTTTCTGATTTAATAAATATGTATTCAAAGTCACCTATTCCTCCCCTGTCTCTGGTTGGAAATAACATGACCTGTTTCTTCAAAAATGTTGGCCCAGTAGATATACTATTCTTGTAATAAGCCAAGATGAAAGAACAAAAGTTATTCTCTTTTATCCATTTTGCAAGATGCAGAGAAATGTTTGCAGATTGAATTCGGGATGGAAGACTGTATCATCTAAAGAACAGCAGCTGGTGATATTTATGCCTAGTAAAGAACAATGTGTGCTCTTCCCTAAATTACCTCCAACTTTTATCTTGGCAGTGTGCCATACCACATTTAAAAGATAATCAATGGGCTGACTCAATATTAATAATGCAATTCACAAGACAAATCTATTTGTGATTGAGCTGAATCTTGGAACACAGGGCTTAGGAGGAAAATGTCTCAGATAAAACTAGGGATCCTAGTTTTACCTTCTCTGACATACATATATAAATACATAAGTTTAGACAGGCCAGTCAAAGCATAAGGCTGAGGGCAATAACTTTCCAGTTCTAATACTTCAGATGTTTAAAGAATAAGGGAAAAAACATGACTGGTATTGTATGCAGCAAGTGTTATCCGTCCTGCTGAGTGTGTATGAGCCCATGTGAGCTTTTGTGTGTGACTGATGTCCCTGTTATTTGCTGCTCTGTGGTTGTGTACACAAGCCAACAAAGCAACTTGTTTGAAACAAAGGGTGATGTTCCTTCCTTGCCATCACTGCTCACTGTGATTTCTGAGCATTATTTCCAAACAAAAACAAAATAAAGCATCCTGTCAAACTTCCCTACAACTTTCTAAGTTACCTTAGGGTCTGTCTTGGAAACCTTTGAGGCCGATTGCAGTGAATCACTTTAACTGCCAGCTTAGCCACTGAGGAGACAGAGCTGTCATCGCATGAATGAGAGCTCTGCAACACAATATTGTCTGGAGTTTATATTGACATGGCTGAACAAAATTACATAAGCCAAATTTCTAGTTTTAAGGTGCAGCTTTAAGGGCTCTGCTTGTGAAATATGGGCTTAGAAAGTTTTCCAGCCTTGTGATGTACTGCTAATAAGGTGGGAAGACAATAAATTAAATTAACTACTAATACGCTGCCAAATATCACTATTCACAGATGACTGCTACAATTATTGCTAGGTAGTTTGGCACGACTCCAAGACTGCAAACATAGTCTAGGGCACTCAAACAAATGAGCAGCTCCTTGGTTCTGTGCTACTGTAAGCACTGCCAGCTTTGCACTTACTAGAAATATGACATCGGTCTCTGGTAGAAAATACACCTCACTTCTGAAACAGGTGACTCAGCTGTGAGCAGTATCTCTATCACGGGGAAAACATCTGGAATTACTTACTTCCAGCTGACAGTGTTGCATTGGTTTTAATAGTATGGACAAATGTAGAGCTTATTCTGACTGTTGTAATTGTTCTTTGCTGTTATTGTTATTTTTAACAAGGTTTTGGCTTAGTTGTGCCTGTTACTTTGTGGCATCAAAGGGAAGTAAGGACTATATTTATTCCCTTTTGAGGAAGAGGAGAATTTCCCCAGATCTTGATTCCATGTTTGAAGGAGAAGAAAGTTTTCATGTTCATTGTAGGTGAGGAAATGGGAGAAAGTAAGGGATGGGAGGTCGAGCTATGATCTGACAGGAAAAAGAATCAATTGTATGAGTGAAAGAGAGTGTGAGCTCACATCAGACACCTTTTTGCTGCTTTACCAGGAGCAGATTGAGTCCCGGTTACATTTCCAAGGGTGAACTTTCTGTAAAGGAACTGAACTGCCATAATTGCCTTCAGCTCAGGCAGTCTGAAGTAGGCTGAGACTTAAGAGCCCAATGCAGGTTTGTCACACACAGGCTGAAATTTCCATGTCGTGACTCCAGTCCTGCCTGCTGATGGCAGATACCAGCCCTACAAGAGTCACTGGATTTGAAGTAGAAATAACAGATTCGCATGACTTGGACAGAAGCAATGACATGCTCTGAGTGCGGGTCAGGGAACTGAAATAGGCTGCAGGTTATCCTCTCATGTACATATATATTTCTGTTACACAAAATGCGTGTTTTCCTGTATTGCTGCTGAGTACAGAAGTAAATTATTTTAGAGCATAATTGCAAATTTAACAAGGTAGAATACCTTCCAAGCAAATCCTTCTCTGTTGCTCCTGTGGGGGTGAAAACCTCCCAGGTAAAGTCAGAGAGATAATGGCTTGTATTACATTAGAATTGATTCTCCCAAGACGTGTTGCCAATTTAGATGAGATAATAAGAATTTGTTCTGCAAACATTTGTTCTGTTTACATTTACATGTAAACAGGTAGAATTCAGAAAGCTAAGTTTATTGTTAAATTAGCAAAATATCTTATTTCCATTAAAAAAGCAAATATCTTTCTTAGGGGGTCTCAGGAGGGACAAGGTAACAAAGAGCAGTTCTATCTTGAGGTCTAGAAGGTCCAGCCTAACACCCCTGTGATATTGCTGATCATTAGATCAGACCTTGACTAACCTCCGTTGTGTCAGATACATGTATTAACAGAGGCTGGCTTCCTCAATAAAAGACTTAGTTCTGAATAGGTCTTTGTTCATCCTCTTGGCCTGTTTCTGGCAAGTTTTTATTATTATGCTAATTTCTAGTTGACATCAAAGTCATTATCTTTCTGTGCTTAATTTTGGAAAGATTCATGGTATTCAGGTACTGCAGCGATGACCAGAATGGACAAAGTGTCTATAGCCACGCATATATCTGGGTGAGTTTCTCCTCAGCCTGCTTGAAAGGGTAGGTCTAATAGTGTAGGAAATTCTGATTAGTGACAAAGAACGTTTTGCATTTTATTTTATATTCCTGTGACAGAACTCATCTTCTTTCCCTCTAGGAAATGGGAAAGAATTGAAAACATAGAGAATTACTAGAGAAAGGAGAGGCAGGAGCTTAAAAACCACTTTGCTTAATGAGGATTATGTCTATTATAGTGTGAGTATACTTGCATAAGTATTTTCTCTCTGTTCATAAATTAAGTTCTGGGCATGTTGGATGTAAAGATGAATATTATTAGTTTTGTAATTGTGTTTGTATGTATGTGTTTGACACCAGCATCTTTCTAAATAGATAAGAAATTATCTATGAACCTGGTAGCTAGATCTGAGACAACATGGACACAAAAAGATTAAATTAGATAAAATGAAATTAGATTTGATGAGACTAGAGATAAAATTTAGAGTGTATAAAATTATTTTCCTTAGGCATGAGGTGAGAGATTAATCTTACCTAACCTTAAATCTCTAAAAGTTTTATGTCTGGATTATCGTTTAGAATCATACTACTGTCGATGAAGAGATAAATGAGCACTTCCAGAAGGTCATTCTAAGATGTCTGTAAGATGTCTGTCTCTGGAGATTCCAACCTGTGTCTTTTATTCCCTATATTGATTCTAGATGAGTAGTTTAGACTTGATGCCTAATGTTTGAGACAATTTTAGGGGGAAACGCCCTGGAAGGCACGTCTCCTCCACAGAAGACAGGTTTCACCAATATGAAAGGGATTTCTTGGATGAAAGTGAAAAAAGCTATTTATTTAACAAGCAGAGTTCCAGCACAGGGCACGGGAAAAATATGAGTAATGTCAGATAATAAACCTCCTCTCTGCAGAGAAAGCTGGTGGATTTAGAGTTCCCTCTGTAGCTGGCTCGGTCCCTCCCGAGGTCCAAGGCCGGGATGCGGCGTCCCGGGGTCCTATGATCTGGTTCTCGGATCACAGCAAGGCCAAACAGTTCCAGAAGAAGACGAAGTTGTTACCAGAGGATTTCCATATGGCAATGTGGGAGAATGTCTTGCCTCAGCTCACAGGCCGGCTAAGAGCAGGCAGGTGCTCCCTCGGCTCCGCAGCGGTGAGAGCGGGGGGCAGGGTGTGAGTCCTGGAACACAAACCGCGCTGAGGATCTCACTCGGCTTCCCCCCGCTTTCCTCGGACCCAGCTTAAATCCGCAGGACCCATTTCTGGGCAAAAAGCAGACAATAGGGGAATACAGGATTATCATTAAATCACCCCAAGACACCTAATTTGGAGCAAGTATGATTATAAACTATTGCATTCTAAAAGTCATCCAGTGCAACTGTGATCATTCATGGTTTTACCTTACATGCTTGTATAGCATTAACCCTTTTCTCCAGCCAGAGATGAAACAGTCATTATTTTGGTCATAAATGACAGACCCATTTAAATAAAGAGTAAAAGTTAAAGTTTACTGAATTCACCTGTTACTTGGACATCAAAATTATGTCAATACTTTTATGCTTTATGAAGCTTTATGAAGCTTCTTCTCTTCTATGACACAGCTTGCAATCTATATTTACAGGATTGGGGATTATGAATATTTCTTTTTTTTTTTAATTGATGTACATAAAATAAATACATGTGTTGCGATACCCATCAGTAACAGCGTTTTGGTTAAGAAGTTCACCTACAGACTGCAAGAGTATGAGGTCATACCTTTTAAGAGATTAGAGACACCGACTCACATATAAATCCCACACCTATCTTGAAATCAGGCACTGGGACAGTATTCAGGGAAGTATCACTAACAATTTATTCATATTTTCTCATTATTTTGTTCTAAGTACCCACTGTTGATTACTATCAAGAATAAGATGCTGAACTGTAATTATATAATACAGTCATTTTTGTTTCTTATGCTCAATCATAGAATTATGAAGTTTGAAAATACCTCCAAGATCATCAAATTTGAACCTTAAGTTGGTATTGTGCTGGGGTTCAGTTGGTTGGTTGATTTTTCTATTGTGAAATGTAAATATATTGTTTTTAACAGAGGCATTTTGTGTTCCACATTATGTCAAGTTTAACTTCTGTAGTGAACCTGGTAATGTCAGCAGAAGTTTAGCCCCCATAGTATCTGCTTTCTGTAATTATGCCAGACAGCATTTTCAGAAATGCTGAACTTCCAGTAATCCCTGGGCTGTGAGTAGGAGTAGAAAGAAATTCAGCAATGCAGAGCTTTCTCTTTCTTTTCCTTTTTTTTCTTTCCTAGTCTAGAGCCTGGATGATATGCAGTTTCAAGAAAAATCTAGCTTTAATCTATCTCCAGCCAGCATGAAGCTAAATCACAACTTAAACTTGCAGGCATTGCATGAGCAAGTCAACTTTTTGTGTTGAAACCTGCTTAATTTCTGCCCTGCTGCTATTCCCATGCTGCAGATGGGAGAAGCTGTCCCATTTTATTCCACCATTTATAGTGTGGATCCAGTGACTCACGTGGAGTCTTCAGGTGCTGTAATTGATTTCAGGACACTATTTGAAATATAACCAAGAAATCAACTCTCTGCCCTTCTACTCTCCTGACAGGTCAATTTAGGCTGAAATCCATTCACCTAAATATATTTATAAAAGTTAATATAAAATTGTGGCTGACAGGAGCTTCAGATGCAGTTGCTTTTGATCAAAAAATTTAGATTAAAGGTGAAGCAAGGAGATATAAGGGTCCATGCTGCCTATGCCATTGTACACAATTTTCTTTTCCTCTTCAGCAAAATAGAGTCTCTGTTGGTTTTACATGACCTAGGATATCAATCACAGCTGTGAGCTATTGAAGAAAATGCATGAACATAGGTGTGAATAAGAAGAGAGTCAGGTCTGATTTGCTGCAGTATTTTAAACATATATGAGATGAACAATGGAAAATGCTAGAGAAAAAGAGAAGGGAAGGATAACTTCTGGGGAAAAGAGTAAGATGGAATCAGACTGTCATTGACATCAGAAGAAGGGCTTTTTGGTGGGAAGAAGACCCACTTCACATGTCAAAGCAGAGATCACTTTCTTTCAGGAATGTCTGCTAGATTGCTTGTTCCCATTCCCCGATTCACTGCAGGTGCTGAGTTTGCATGTCCAGGCACACCCTTTGCAGTCTACCCTCAAAATCCTGCCGGGCACCAAAACCAAGTGAAGGGATAACTCCTCACACTGTTGCTAGGACTTTGCCCTGTTTGGGTTTAGAGACAGCTTTGCTCATACGTGCCTATTTCTCATGCTGGAATGGATGCCTTCACAGAGCTATCTGTGTTTAGTTTATGGGAAATTTCAAGATCCTCAGAGTAATAGGAAAGAGACAAAGTTTGCACTGAATAATTAAACAAAGTCTTCTCTTAAGAGCGAGTAGCATGACATAGGTACTATGGAATATCAAAGTAGCATCAAAATATTTCTTGCATTTCTCCTCACCAAGTGCTACTATTATCAATTAAGGTGGTATTTTCTTTTCATGACCTGAACTCTGCCTTTATACATGAAAACCAGGACTTTATTGAGTGTAAAAACAAACCTAGGGTCCTGAGTCATGGTTCTTGGATCTATGATGTACTTTCAGGTTGCTATACTTTTAGATAAAGTGAATGTCAATGTGAAAATATTTTTACTGGATTAAATCTGTTCTTCTCAGAGCTTTAAAGACAAAGTAGGTTTTCCTCCTCTCTTGCATTCAGTGATTTGTGCTACTGACCAGCTTGGTGTAGCACTACAATCATATGAAGTAACAGGCAGCCTGGGAGAGCAGGCAGTTCAGCCTTTCTCCCTATCTCACACCCTCTGAATACATGTGGGGTTTTGGGGGTGTGATGTGGGAAGGAAATGAGAAAGCAAGTGTTCATGAACACTTCTAAATCCCTCCCTCCTTCATTTTCCTGGGTAGATTTTTTCATTCAGCCTGTGACCTCTGTAATACAAGTACATATGTTTCATGTAGTCATTACAGCACAGATTTGACCAAAACAGTCAACAGAATTTGATATGATTTCACCAGATGTAAATATCTATTTTAGGATAAAATTATTTGTGTCCTAATCTCCATTAAGTATCATGTTTATCTCCCCAACAACCAGAAGATGAACCTTGGGTCACTTGTTGGCATAAGCACTTACATTTGTAGACAAGCACATTCAGTCAGATGGACCCCATCCCAGTGGAGCCTGGAACCAGGGAAGCACTGCTCAGCATCACTGCATGGATCTCTGCAAGCTCTCTCTCTTAATTTGATAAGCTCCTCTCCTTTCAGTCACACCTAAATTCTTGAGTTACACCTAAAGTCTTCAGGGTCACCTAATTGCAGCCTTCAAGTAAGATGGAGAAGGACTATTTACAAGAGCATGTAGTGACAGGGGAAGGGGAAATGGCTTCAAACTGAAAGAAAGTAAGTTTAGATCAGATACTAGGAAGAAATTCATTACTGTGAGGGCAATGAGACACTGGAACGGGTTTCCCAGAGTAGTTGTGGATGCCCAGTCCCTGGAAGTGCTCAAGGCCAGGTTGGATGGGGCTCTGAACAACCTGATCCAGTGGGAGGTGTCCCTGTCCATAGCAGGGGAAATTGAACTAGGTGATCTTTAAGGTCCCTTCCAACCCAAACCATTCTGTGATTCTATGTTTCTGTGTTTCTACGATTCTATGATTCTATGATTCTATGATTCCATGATAGGTTTTGTAAGTGTTCTATCCCTCTCTTTTTCCTGCAAACAATAAAATCGGTCTTTAGAAATCCTGTATTTGTGCCTGGAATGTCAGTATGTGTACGATTACAAAAGTATAATTTGTGTGCTACTTAATAGTTGCTTTACTAACCCAAATTCATTCATCAGGGCCTGTGGAGCTGAAGGCAGCATTAAGCAATCAACTATTTCTGTCCAGTTCATTAATTCACAAGTATATTTGCCATTCTGGCAGGCATTTCCTCCTCTTAGTTCTTAAGAAAAAGACCAAAGATAAAGATTTCACAGTCTCTCCATGAGGGTTTTTCACACCCAGCAGGATCTCTGGAGATCCCAAACTGCAGCACCTTTGAAGAGTGGGAAGAACTGTCCTATAAAACAGTTCCTTCCCCCTTCAGTGCACAAATAGAAGACTGAAGAGAAATTAGCTCAGGTAATGCATAACATGCTATACAACCAAGAGCCAGAATAGGGTGAGAATAATGTGGTAAACCCCAAGAATTTTAAGTAGTAAGAAAATTATTAACTTGGAAAAAAGATCTGATTTACTATTTTAAATAGCTGAAACATGACAGACATAAACATGCAAGGAATCATTTACGCCATGATGGGGAAAAATGCTAAGAATAGCCACTCTCCTATCCGATATGTATTTGAGAAATAAATAATCCATTAAGGAGCTTGATTTTATTTGTGGCATTTACCATTTGCGAATGTTCAAAGATGTAAGAATATGTAGATGTGTTGGGTTTGTGTGGCAAGGTTTTGTAAGGGAGGCGGGGGGGGGAAGGGGGGGAGCTGCAGGGGTGAATTCTCTGAAGAGCTGCCAGAAGTCTCTCTCGTGTCTGACAGAGCCAAGATGGGCCCAGTGCTGGCCAAAGCTGAGCCCATCACCAACAGTGGCAGAGCTGCTAGGATAATGTGCTTAAGAAGAGGGGAAAAAATGCTGTGAAACTGCAGCCAGAGAGAGAATTGAGAATATGTGAATGAAACAGCTCTGCAAGACACCCAGGTCAGTGGAGAAGGAGAGGCAGGAGCTGCTCCAGGTGCCAGAGCTGAGATTCCCCTGCAGCCCCTGGTGCAGCCCATGGTGAGGCAGCTGTGTCCCTGCAGCACAGGGAGGGCACAGGGGTGCAGAGATCCACCTGCAGCCCTTGTAGGAATCCCATGCCAGAGGAGATGGATGCCTTAGAAATGGCTGAAACCTCAAGGGAAGCCCAGGCTGAAGCAGGCTCCTGGTAGGACCTGTGGATCTGTGGAGAAAGGAGCCCACACAGGAGCAGGGTTTCAAAAGAATTTTCAATAAATCTTATTCATCTAGGAATCCCTTAGTTTCCAGAGACAATAAACACTATCCCTCTTACACTCCATCTTCTAAATTGAAATGTTGATCTCATTATATTTTTCTCAGTATAAGCATGACAAAAAAAAAAAATATTAAAAAGATCACAAAGAAAGAAAAGTGATAAGACTCAATAAAATCCAAATGAAAGCTAATATAAGACTCCACAGTGGAACCCAGATTTTCTGATCACCATATCCTGATCCTCATCTCATCCATCTTGACTTTGCTTTAACAGATTCCTGCCTGAGTGCAGGTTTTCTCTGTTCTGCTCACATACACGAGGAACAAGGTTTGTAAGCTCAGAAGGTTACTATGTTTAGTTCAAAGCAACCATTATCTGAAGTTATAGTACAAAAACTTTATCATTATTTAAGACACAAGCCTGCATATTTTGGTCAAATGTGATCTTCAGCATCACTAACATACTAATATTAAACCAGAATTCTCGCGCTCTATATTAAGATAGATATCACACATTTATAAAATGCAGTAGGTGTTAGAAGGAGGTCTGGACAGACTCATGCATTCACTTTAAACCTTTCTGATTTTTAAACCTTCAGCCTATATAACAGCCTTTCAGACTTTGTTCCTTTCCTTTAAAAGCATGTCGATCTTTTAAGTCACGCTCCTCTACTTGTCTCAAGAGCTCCCAGGGAGCCAACACATATGCACAGTGAGTCTGATGTTTGTTCCAGTTCCACAAAAATCACCCACAGATGTGCTCTTTTATTTCCTTTGTGGTGTTCAGATGAGCTAATCACACTCAGGGTTCTTTGTGAAGCTGTGCTGTTCTCCTCACAGACACCCATTTGCAGAATTAGGTCTTTGAATACTTGAAGGTGTACACAGATGGGGTCCTCTGAGGCTGCCTAGGCACAAAGGGACACCATGTGCACAAGTGACATCTTCAGAAGGGGCCAATTCTACAGACAGGAACCTAACTGGACACTGACTTTCTATCCACTACAGCTCCCTTGCAGTTAATCCCTAGTAATTAGCAACCATCACCCTATGGAAACCAGAGGGAAGAGTTCTGTTAACAAGCAGGGTTGTTTCATGATGGTTCTTTTGAGTAAGACTGTCCACAAAAGGAATGTTCAAGAACTATGGATCCACTGAATGCTCATTCTGGGATGTAGGCTGCAAGGCCCTAGGAGAGCATCGATAATAAAAATAACAGGTATAGAGCAGTGGGTGAGAACAGTGTGGCAGGAGGGCGGCTGTGAGATTTGGGGTTGTTCAGCCTGGAGAAGAGAAGGCTCAAGGGAGAACTTACTGCAGCCTTTCAGTACCTAAATGGAGCTTACGAAAAAGCTGGAGAGGGACTATTTACAAGGGCATGGAGTAATAGGGCAAGTGGGAATGGCTTCAAGCTGAAAGGGGAAGGTTTATACCAGGTATTAGGAAGAAATTCTTTACATGAGAGTGGTAAGGCACTGGAACAAGTTGATGTAGAAGGTATAAAAACCTCATCCCTGGAGTGTTCAAGGCAAAGTTGGATGGGGCTTTAGCAACCTGGTCTAGTGGAAGGTGTCCCAGGGATGTCGGAACAAGATAATCCGAACCATTCTCTGTTTCTGTGACAGGTGACAAGCAACAGGGTGTTCTGAAGAAGTCCCTCACCATCTGGAAACTTCTTAGACAGTTCCATGTCTCTGCTCTATGGCTGCATCTGCTCTGATGGATTGGCTGCCCCTGAGCAGTGGAGCTCCACTCTCTGCACTGTTTAATTGCTGCAGTGCAACAATTACCACTCACAAACGATTGTGGTGGTACTGCGTGGTTCAGTAGTTATCTCAGGCCCAAAATAAAATCTGTCAGCTTGCAGCTACCCGGTTCCAGACTAAGTGAAATTATGGTGTGTGGGCATCTCCACACCAACGTTAGAAGGTTATCTCAAGACCATACAGTTTACCAAATATAGCTTTTTTTTCCCTTTCTAGTTTCTAGCGCTTCTGCAAACAGAGAAAACTTCAGTGAGTCTATGAATGGAATACATTTCCTTTCTTGAAAGCCAGCCTACACCAGAAATGTCCTTGCAAGTGAAAAATGTTAGTATTAATAAGTGAAATATTTACATTCCTATTTTAGTTTGCATTTGAAATATCTGCACTTTTTTCTCTGAATCCATCTGAAAAAAAATGTTTGCAACATGTTCCCTATCCATTGATTTAGCTAATGAGATCATTGTTACAGCCACAGAGTTAGAACAACAAATGGCTATAAAATGATATCAACAGCTGGAGCAGATGTATGGAATGACCTTTTGGCGATTGCTTGAGGAAACCTTGTAAAATCTATTTTTGTTGGCTAAACCCATGTTTACTGCATAGCTAATGTTTTTTCCACTGCCTTATGCGCAGTTAAAGACAGTAATTTGGACTGACACCAGACATAACTATTCATGCTTCATGGCACCCCCACCTAGGCTATTAATTTACCACCTGCTTAAGTTCCTGAAGCAATGAGCTGTCAACAAATTTTCTTAAGCTCTAAGACTGCTTTCAAACAAAACCTAAGGCCTTAAGAGAATGAAATATGTAAAATATCTGAAAGAATTTCTTCAAATTATTTTGCACAGTTCATACTTAATTAAAAAGTTGAATGTTGAGGATATTTAGCAAACTTCTGGGCATAGTCTCAGTCCAGTCTTTCACTACCATTATTTGCTCTGCATGCTTGAAATTCACCCTAAGTAATATTACAGTAGCTTGGTTAAATATGATGGCAGAATTAGGCAGCTGTTCCCTGTAGTTCCTTTGGAATTTTGCTAGCATAACTAATACAAAAAATTAGATTTGAGGTATCACAGTCCTAAATATAAAAGCTTGCATTTTGAAGTTCGGTTGACAAATACAAACTTTGCTAAATCTTTGAGTCAAAAATGTATCAGCCATCTTTCATGCATGGAAGAGTATATTTAAAAGAAATGCTTTCCATGCAGGCCGGAAGCAAAAACTTGGGCTGGATGGTTTAACTGTATACTAGATTTAATATTCCACATTTTTTTGTTATCTTTTTAACAAGTAAATGACTGAGTGTGCTTGTTGCCCTATACTCTGAATCTGATGTCTGCCAACACCCTCAGAAAGCCCTTGAATGCTCAAAGATCTTTGCAGAATATGAAGTCAAATCCACATTTGACACATTATTGTAATTTTTTTTTTAATCCATTTTATTGTTTCTATAATGGCTCCAGTGTCCTGTGTAAAGCTATCCTTTTTAATGGATTTCTTAGGTAAATTAAATCAACTTGCTTCACTCCACAGCATGGAAAATACACACAGGCCTGGGCCAGGAGGCTCTATTTAGTCAAGTGTTCTTGTTCTGCTCATCTCTGTGACCACGATGAACTTCAGCTATGTTATGTGTGAACCATTGGTCATTCTTACTAATTCTCCTCATCTTATGTTTCCTCCATCTTCCTAATTCCTTTCTTCCTAAATTATTTCTGCTCTCCAAAAAACCCTGGATATTTTGTGAGAATACTTCCAATATAAAGCCTTTTGCACATTCTCATCTGCACCTTGCTGGGTGTTGTAAGTAGAGGATTACCTAAATAAATATGCCTGATTTTAATAATTAATCATAATTAGAATTGTTCTTCACAGGTTTATCCATTAGGCAGTTGAAGAAAAAAAATGTGGAAAGAGTAGATGTCTGACACTGAGAAACGAGTACATTTATAATATAGGTCAAGACAACTTGCAGACGCTGTTTCTCAGGGCTAAAATCCAAAGTTTTACACATACAAAGGAATGAGCTCTCTCTTTTTCCTCTGCGTTCTCTAAAAGTGATCAATTATTTCCATCCAACCAACTTCTAAGTAAGTCCTTCATTAAGGTACTTAATTTAGGATATCATTTCTCTATCACTCTTTCTGTAATCAATGCTGAGTATGGGTAGTTCAGCCTGTCTGTAATCTACACCAGACTGTAATTTGCTTAATCCTCTTCACTGCAAAGAACTTTAAAGGTGCATTGGTCAAATGTCTAAAGCTGTGTGACACAAATCTCTTCCACCATCCCCAATCCTTTAAGATCTCAAATCATCAAACCATTGAGAGAGCAGTCAAATTTAAGTCTTCTTGTGTACAGTGTACCTCAGCTATTCATTTAAAGTTAAGCACTATGCTGAAGAGGGATGAGGAAAAAAAAATGTCAAAATGCTTTGTTGATTTGGGACCTTAGATTTAAGCTAGACTGGGCCACCTGTTGGCCTGAAACACAATAAGGTGCATGTTCCTGACCAGGTGTTTTTGTACAGTTGAAATACAGGGAGTTACAAATGAGAAGAACAAGACTGTCACATAAATGTTTGTATAACCTTGTTATCTGGGTATGTGGAGACAAAACATTGACTATAAAATAACATGAAGTTCCTCTTAAAAGAGGGAAAGCAGGTTGTCCCCATGAAATGGAAGGTAGTGGCTCTGGAAAACATCTGAGGGTCACAGTGGATGTGACCTCTTCCTTCCCAGTGCAATTACAAACTGCTAATGCAGTACAGGATGTTTAAACAAGAGACTAAAATACAGAAAAGAAAACATCATCAAATTTCTTAATAGAATGGGGTTAAGAATTTTGAGCTTGTTTTGTTCAAATTAACAAAAAAATGAATTTTCTAAATCTGCAGAAGGTGAAAAAAAGTATGTGAGGATGAGAGAAGATTTTAAGGGGTAAAAAAAAGAGTTCAAGCTGTGTAATTTATCATAGAGAATAGTGAAAGGTGACTTGTACACTTTTAAAATAATTTCAATTAACTCCTGACGGATGTTTATACTTTAAAGAACCAATAAATCATGAGAATTCCTCTCTGAGCACTGAAGCTGGGAAAATTCAAATTAGGAGAAGTGTTTGATGAGGCTGAAGAAAGTAAAGGATTCCGTGTTTCCTTTTATATTTATATTATGCAATATCACGTTCTTCCGGAATTCTTCGATGACATACCAACATCAAGGTCTCAGTAATTGGTTCAGTTGCACATTTTAGATATAAATATTTACCAGAAACCATCTAAAGAAACTTTTTTCCCCCCAAAACACTATCCCAGTCCTTCCCAGCTGATCCACCCTAGGTCTCAACCCTGTGGTTTCATCCTGTTTCTCATATTAGAGAGACTCTTCTTTCTAATAATGGAATAATCCCCTCTTCGCCCCCACAGGTGAGATTTCTGCAGGAATTTTTGGTGAGAATGGTCAGTCAGTCAGTGCTCAGAGCTGGTGCAAAGGAGGGGATAGAAATGTGGTGTCAAGAGCTCACAGAAAGAGCAGGTAATCACAGGGCAGAGAATTAACTCCTCCATAGGCAGAGCCATTGGAGCAGATGACCCATCCCTTGCACTGTGTTAATTAAAAAACCCAGTTTCTACTGAATTTTTTTCAGAACTGAACCTTAGAAATGTTTTCATAACAATTTCATGCGTTTTCCCAGATGACAAAGAGTTTATTACCAAACCAGAGGATATCCAAATTTTCTCCAAAGCAATTGGTTGATAATTCAGAGGTAATTTCCTATATATAAAGCAATTAAATAACTTTACATTTACTACAATAGTATCTTATTTTTCATACTGTTTTCTAATAAGTTTTTAATTTTCTGGGCATCTGGTTTTATTAGTTTCCATTTGCAAGATAATAAATATTTGAATTCACAGCTTTTGTTGAAACACAATACATGAAAGGTAAAATGATATTTAGTCAGCTTTTATTTGAAAAGCACAAAATCTTCCACAATATGTAATGTTATATCCTTTAATATAATATATTTGACAGTGAATTTTGTATGACAGAAGTCAATAAAAATTAATGAGAATCTCAGCATTTTGACGATTTAGAGTTGCCTTACTCATTGAAATGCGCACAGTTTCTGCTTCAGTATGGTTATTCATTTGCTCTTTATATGTCTTTATATTTTTTATAGGCTGGCCTTCCCCAGTTTCTAAGGTTTTTAGGAGAATTTATGCCCATTTCGTTCTTAAATGAGTTGAATTTCCACATTTTTATTATTATTAGCATTACCTTGAACATTCATATATTGACAGTGTACTATATGTTATACAGCAAACCCTGTATGCTATATAGCATAATTATTTGTCAATGAGAATATATTCTGTTTCTAAAAATATCAGAATAGAATAACTGACTTAATTATAACATTGTCATTTAATGTTCACTAGTGAAATCTTACAATTTCTTTTCATAAATAAAAAGCTTAATATATATTAGAATATGATTACTGGGGAAAAAGAAAAGCCATCATGTTGCCATGAATTGTCATCTGGCAAAATTATTTTCCTTTATGTGTTATTTATTCATTATTTAGTCTTACTCATTGAAATGCTAAGAAGAACTAGGCAAATAAGCATGTAGCAGAAAAGAAAACATTATAAATTGTAAATAGTGAAGCAAATCACTGAAGATAAACACTTTATGAACATTCCCTAGGCTGATAATGTCCACATACACCATTTGGCAATTACACAACTAAATGTCAACACAGGCCTGCAAATAGTTACTGAGAAAGAATAAAGGTCTACACTGCTGTGTCATTAGGGTTTACTTGTTGCTGTTTTGAGACAATTCAATTTGCTCTCAAGAAATACAGGGAATTTAAACCACCGGAACTTTAAAGAAAAATACAGATAATTTAGTTTGCCAAAAGTTTGGAATGTACTCCATCTCTTAAAATAAAGCAAAGATTTTCAGTAGGGAAGGGATTCAGGAATGAGTCTTAATGTGTAGCGAGTAGAAAATCAGGCAAATAGTCTCTCCTTTGTTGTATATATCTCTTATCTAATCCTGAATTCACAATTTTATGAGGATTTATATATGTTCTTTCCTTCACTGGGACTTTCCACACTGAATAGAATTGAGAAAATTATCAATTCTTTTGATAAGGAAAATTCTAAGTCAAAAAAGACTGGGCTACAGAGTCAGATTCTTTCACTGGTGTAAATATATTAAAACAAACTTAAAGAAAATCAGTCCACACTGTTTGACCAGACACACTTGTTCATAATTTTCAGAATCAACAAATCTGTGTGGATTAAACAAGAATAAAACTATTAAAGGATCTGAGGTTTTCTGAGTCACAAACCAAAGAACAGTAGTACCACATGCCCACATTAATTTTCATTTTTAACTTTTGCTTTGCTTATTGCACTGATGAAATCATAATTAATTTATTAATTTATTTTCTATTTTCAACTGCTACTGCATCATAAACACTCCTGACATTAAAAACAATTTTAATGTTTAAAAAAATACTAAGGTTAACCTTTCAATTTGCATTCCAGGAAAAATAATTGTTCAGCCATTAGCTATAGCAGAAAGTTAATATAACTGCCAGGAATTATTAGAAGAAAAATGTCTATGCCACACTAAGAGCAAATAAATAAATAAATGCACTCAATTCAGAGTAAATGAAAACATATTGACCTCATTTCCTAGTGACTGAAAAAGCTTCATGAAGAAGACTTGCTGGTATAAATTATGTATTTCCTGTCAGCAGAGAGACAGGAATGAGTGGCTGGTGACCAAATTTCCCCTGATGATTATCTGTATTTTTAATCCTGCCTCTTCAGTGAACTGGAAAAAGTTAACAGTATTGCATTATCAGCATCAGATTTAAGGTGCTGGGTTTCTAATGAGGTGGATGTCTCCAGAAGAGAAAATTGCTCATAAAGAACAGCAATGCAGGACCAGGGGAGAAAAGAAGAGGCCTGATTTTGGAAAGTACAATTGATCCATGCTTCATAACATGTAACCTGCAGAACTTCGTCTGAAAGCAAATGACCTGAAGCACTCAACTAATTTCCTGACTTCCATGAGGCCATTCAGGAATCTGAAGAGCTCCACCCTTATGCTGTACTGGTAAAAATTTCAAAAATCACAAGTCGGAGCTGAACACTGAGCCCGGTTAAATGCCAGTATCCATTTGGGGTTTTTTTCTAACAATACTCTTCTGATTGTTTGCTCAGCCTTGACATTGTGCTGACTTCTCATACTCATTCCTTTATGCATGATCTCAATTTATGGAATAGTGTATAGCATGTCAGTAGATGGAACCCAGAAGAAAATTTTAAAAAATGACAAATATCACATCATCGACTGGGGAGATAATTATTCATGTTCTCATGCAGCTAAAAACTCTGTAAGAGCTGCAGCATCTCTGAGACAGGTTTAGAGAGGAAGACATATGAGCAGTGGCTGAGGTCACTTGGCTTGTTCAGCCTGGAGAAGAGAAAACTGAGGCGAGAACTCACCTCAGTCTGCAGCTTCCTCATGAGGGGAAGAGGGGGGCAGCACCAACCTCTTTGTGGTGACCCACAACAGGACCCAGGGGTAGAGCACAAATCTGTGTCAGGGTGCTATAGCCTGGATATTAGGCAAAAGTTCTTAACCCAGAGGGTGGTTGGGCACTGGGACAGGCTCCCCGAGGAAGTTGTCATGACACCAAGCCTGACAGAGTTCAAGAGGAGTTTAGAAAATGCTCTCAGGCACATGATGGGATTCTTGGGTTGTTCTGCACAGGGCCAGGAGTTGGACTTGATGAATCTTGTGGGTTCCTTCCAACTCAGTGTATTCTATGATTCTGTGCGTCTGTGATTTATATTCCTCCCCTCAGCCCTCCTCAAGTGCTCTGTTGCTCCCAGGACAAGTATCCTCTGCCAAACCTTCAAGCCTCATGCACAGTAAAACATTGAATTGGCTTGATTTTGTTGTGAATGACTTTCCTCACCACAGTTTTTGACTTCAGAGAAAAGTTCACTGATCTGAAACAGTTTTGGAGTGGTGCTGCAGGGTAACAATTTGCCAGCATGCTCACATTAGAGGGTGCTCACTCTTGCGCGTTAGAAGAGATGTATTTTCAAACAGCTGACGTGTTTTACTCTGAATTGCTAATTGTAATGCCTGCAGTCACTAACCCCTGACTTCAAAACCAAAAAAAGCACAGAGTAGTTTTGTTTGTATTTCTCAGTGCTAGACCTTTCTGAAAGTGACTGGTCACACACCAAACAACACCTGGCCTTGGCTCTCCTCTGTACTCCAGGCAGTGTCCCAGAAGTCCTAACACATGCTGATGTGTGTGTTCATGGTATTTTACATTATTTTGGTTCTAAGTGCAGCAATAATGGGAGGGCTGTGTTGCAGCCTTGTAAAGGATCACTGTTTCATACCAGAATCGGAAGATGTGAGTTGTGTGCTGTGGGGAAGGAAGAAAACATGGGAAAGTGCTTGTGGACATAAAAGCTGCTGAAATGACATGGAGGATTGCTGAGGACAGAGGGAGACAAAACTACCTTTCATTTTCTGTTTATTGGCACAGACCCCTGAAACAAACTATTTACAGGATGCAAGTCTTTTTTTAGATGGAATTGAGTTATTCTCTAGAAGACGCTCACATTTATTCAATCTGGAGGATGAGAACTGTGAGCTAAGCTAACTGGCAGAGTAAACATATCTTTCATATCAGCGATACAGTCATCCTTCGAGTTGGATTTATATAAAGGTTATCTTATTTCACTTATGTGAAATGAAAACCACTGGGAAAAGACAGAGAAGGGATAGTCTTTTATTCTGCCACTTGCAAAACAATTGCTGACAGAGCCTCAGCTGTGGTAAACTGCCCATCTATCTGGCTTAGCACATGATCTGCTCATACCCTAGAGCTTAATCTAATACTCTTAACACTGAATTAACTTAGAATGTGAAATTAAAAGAGAGGGAAAGTATGCAGTTATAGTGACAGAAAACAGATCTTAAGTATTTCATATTTCTGGCCTAAAAGTAATCAGTGTAACTCTTAAAAAAAAAAAAAAATCTAATATTGCTGAGAAAAATTAATAACTTTAAAGGAAATTAGTGATATTTGAATTGCTGGTAATTTTTCATTCCTGAAAATATCCGTCTTTCTGAACATGACAGTGCAAAGACCAGTTTTGCATTGAGCATGCCTACTGTAAATTGATGGTAGGAAATGGGTGGCATTTCATTGTGGGAAACATGGAACTGCATCACAACTATTGGGGCTGATCACATATTTTGAGAGGAATAAAAATTCAGGAGATTATGCAATCCTTGGCACAACTAAATTCACATTTCCTTATGTCAGATCACATCCAGCTCTACATCTGTCACCAAAATGATGGGAAAAACAAAATTCTTTAATACTGTAATTTCAATATTAGAAAACAGGGGCAATTTTATATTGGTGCAGTGTGTGGGGGAAATTCCTCCTCCTATCATACATGTGCATGCAAAGTTCCAAAGCTGTCAGTTATCTATACAAACCATATAAATTCATCTAAATTCCCAGAATTCTCCTCCCCCTTCTCAGAAACTATTTGTGTGTGCAAAGCTGCATACCTTAAAGATGGACATGTGCATACAATTTGGGTAAAGGTTTCATGAGGATGTCTGGTGGTCACTTGGAGAATTGACCCCACCTCACTTTATCTTTTCACAGTCCCAAGTCACCTGAGAACATGACTCAAGAGCTGGCTCATGTCTTGCTGTCTTGGTTGAGCAACTTGGCAAGGAAACATTTTTAAGGTTTGGGAATCTTTAAACAATGGGTCTCAGCTTCTCTTGTCACAATTGAGGTCTTGCAAACAATATGCCTTTTGGGTATTTATGTCATATCCTCTGTCCCTCTGCTCTTTGCCCCTCTACTCTGCTTTCATGAATACCCACCTGGAGTCCTGTGCCCAAGTCTGGAGTCCTCAGCAGAGAAAAGACACGGACCTGCTGGACATGGTCCAGAGGAGAGCCATGGAAAAGATCAGAGGGATGAAAAGCCTCTCCTGTGATGACAGGCTGAGAGGATTGGGGTTGCTCAGCCTGGAGAAGGCTCCAGGAAGACCTTGTTGTAGACTTTCAATACTTAATGGGGGCTTACAAGAAAGGTGGGGACAGACTCCTTTGCAGGGCCTGTACTGATAGGACAAAAGGTAATGATTTTAAACTAAAAGAAGGTAGATTTAGACTAGATATAAGGAAGACTTTTTTTACAACATGGGTGGTGAGACACTGGATCGAGTTTTCCAGAGCAGCTGTAGATCCCCCAAGCCTGGAAACATTTAAGGTCAATTTAGACAGCACTTTGAGCAACTATATCTAGTAGAAGATATTCCTGCTTATTGCAGGGGATTTGGACTAGGTGACCTTCAAAGACCTATTCAAATCCAAGCCATTCTTCTCCCTCAATGAGATTTTGATTGCATTATGGATCAAACAATATGGAACCTTGCCCATTTTCTCAATATAGGAAAATAGGAGAAGAGTTCCAAAACACAAAGGTACAGCAAAGTCCTTTGAAGGTCTGGAAGCTGAGGCTTCCTCGGAGAAGCATCCTAGAGCCACATGAGTTTTGTGAGGTCATTTGAAGAAAGAGGTGAAAGTATTGGTCTCACAATGTCACAACACAGACTGAAGAGCTGAGAGATCAAAGCAGAGCTAATACAAAGCTTTTAATTTAGATATTACCTGTTACACAGTTTATAGTCAGAAAGCTCAAAATCTTTCGGAAGAGTCCCACCTAAGTTTGGAATATGAACAAAACTCACCTTAAGGTTGCTGAGCCTCAAGTCACACAAAAAACCCGAAAAGAGTTTACAACTGCTTTGTCTGATTGGAGACTTGGCTCCTGATTGAAATCTAAGACAGTTCCATGTGATACACGTGATACAAGATGACTCTCCAATGCTGAACATAAAGCACCACACCAAGTTCAATTGGGTTCAAATTAAATTACAGTTTCCCAAGACTTATAATAAACACTTTGATTAACGAGCTACTCCAAGTAACTACACCACAGCAATTATTGTTCTATTCAATCAAGATATGACAGATCAGGTTATCTCCTTTAATTACTTCAAAATTTTAAGAGATGAAAATTAAATACCTTTGTGTTTGTTATCTACTTACAATATTTCTGTCCTCTTTCACACCAAATTCACTGATTTTAAAGCAGATCTTTTATAAGACATTTTATATATGATTAGAAGAAAGTTTCTGGGATTCAGTTATTATTTGCTGGAATCGAAATAATAAAAAGTAGATTTTGCCTTGCCCAGATTTCTTGCCAAAACCCTGTGCTTGAGTGCAGCAAATGAGGAACATGTTCCTTTCTTTATACTAAATAATGGTGAATGCAGTCAGCACCACATGTCCACCTCAGCTCATAAATGATTTGCTCATTAAAACTATAGCACTTTGCATAGATGTATATTTTCATTAATAACAAAATCAAAGAACTATTTAAAACACAGAGATCAAGTTTTATTTTTACAAAATATAGAAAACGGTATGTTCTGTTTTCCTCAGGCTTTGTTAAACATTTTAATTTACTGTGATTCATGCACCTTTACAAGATGTCCCAGTAAAATCAAATGCTCAATTTCAAGGAAACTTATCAGTTAAAACAAGTGACAGCTCTAGCTAGAGCTGATTACGAAAGTGTTTTGCATTCTCAAATCTGATTTTCTAAATAGTGCTTATTCCTTACATTAGTAGGTGACTGTATAAGCAAAAAACCATGACAATTTAATAATGGAAAAAATGTATTCTTAAATGGAACATTAAGACAGGAAATTGTGAGACATGTATTTAATAGGAGGTAAATATTGAAAAATTAAAAGTCAGCTGGCATGCCCCAGAGAAACTGACCTAGAGATATATTTACAGGCTTCACTGATTTGCCAAGCCTGTGGGATGAGTGAGTCATAAAACCACCTTAATATAAAGAGGGAATCACATAAAGTCACTGCCTGATGTTGTGAGGACCCCGTGAGCTGGCAGTGTCTGGCCAAGAAGTAAAATAAGACTTTCTTTTTTTGAATAATGGTTACGTGGAAGGTATTCTGTGGTAACAAGGCATGAACACCACCCATGCAGAGGAAAAATGTTAGTTGTCCTACCAGTCACCTACCAGTCACCTCCCAGGAGCAGACCAGGTCGATTCCCAGCAAGTCCAACACGTAGTTTTACATGTCTTGTCCAAAAGTACAAGATCTAGATGAGAAAATATCTTCTGAGACAGAATGGGAGTGAATGAAGAAGACAGAAGAGGAGATAGGCTGTTCCATGAACTACTTGGAACAGTATCTTCTGTTGAAAAGTCCAAATAAAACCTTCTACTTAATTATGTCTAGATCAAATGCAACAGTAAATAACACTGGGTGATTGATTTATATCCGGTGGAAGTGTCACTGCCTCTTTAGTATTGTCTGGTACCTCCAGAAAAATAATTGCCTTTGGCTGGTTAAAGAATTACTTTAAAGAATAACATTAATTCAAGAACTTGCCAGAAAGCCACTGCATTTTAACGTGCCTTCAGTTTCCTCCTTATGCCCCCAATCACTTGTGTATGTTTCCATACTTCTCAAGGGTTCAGTGATGAGATGATATAAACCAGAATTAAAGTGTTGGCAAAGCCATTCTGACATGAAAGGTTTGCACACACCAGTCAAGAATTATCTTTGTTATCAGTTAAGCCATTGTGTCATAGCGGTACTGAACTCACTCACACCAGAATTAACATTTCCATTTTCTGAAAGATGGATCTGAGACGTTTTACTGATGGAAGTGAGCAAGAAGGAGCAGGGAGAAATCACAGTGAAAGAAGTAATACTGTATTTTGAAATATGATTATCTGACAACCAGATCATTAGCATGGTTCAGTGGGTGTAGTACTTGGTCAAAGGTTGGACTTGATGAACTTGGAGGTCTTTTCCAGCTTTAAAGATTCTATGATTACAGGCATAAATCAGCTATGATTCGTTGATTTATGCAACTAAACCTCAGTTGGTGCGAATGTTTGAAATGTTCACCCTAAAGGAAGGAAGGGAAGAGAAGGTTAGAACACCTCAGTGACTTCACTCTGTGTTTGCAAAGGTGAAAAGTCATGTGGATTTGTAGCAGCTGACCAAACACCCAAATGGGTGGAGGTAAAAAGAGAGGCTGAAGAGTTTCAATCCCAAATCCAGAAATAAACTAACACTATATCAAATGCTTAAAGAAAATCCCTTAGAGGAGGAGGTGTATTGTGTGTCTAAACAACAGCAAATGCAGTGCTAGAAAAGAAAAGTGAAGAGATAATGAAGCAAAGAATTCTGTCTGTCTCAGTGGTAGAACTAAAAAAAAATCCCTTATAAAAATAGTATATTCATTGGAAGGTAAAATTCTGGTCTTGTGAGACTCGTTTAGGGGTTTTGGAGAGGGAAAATAATATCTATGGTTTGATTCACTGACATGAGGGAAGAAATCTCACATTTCTATCTGCTGCCTTAGGCCCAGCACTCACACTGCAAGTGGGAGCAATGCCTGAAAAAGTTTCATCACTTTATTTTGCCTTCACTAAGCAGTGGATTACATGCTGCTGGCTTTTTCAGTTTCTCCTGTTGACACTACTCTAGATATGTGTCTATAAGTAATTAAAACTGTTCCAGGGCCAGGGAAGGAACTTGGCTGTGTTTGAAGAAAAGGATGTTTTTTCATGCTTTTAAGCTCAGCTTCATCCCATGGCTAAACTTGCTCTAAGAAGTACCAGAGAGTTCTCTGGACATTTACATGTGATTTAGATCCTGTTAATGTGTTTGTGTGATCCCACATTCCCAGAGACACCAACTGAAACAGAGAATGACTCTTAAACATAAGAAAGAAATTACTTTTATTCTGAGGGTGCACAAGCACTGGAAAAGCTTGTGCAGAGGTTTCTTTGTCTCTATTGTTAGAATTATTCAAAACATGATTGGACACTGTCCTGGGCAGCCTGCTCTATTTGACTTTGCTTTGGACAGGGAGATGGGACTTCACAACCTTCACAGAATCATAGAATGAAAAAGTGGTTCGGGTTGGAAGGGACATTAAAGATGATCTTGTTCCAACCCCCTACAGAGACACCTTTCACTAGAACAGGTTGCTCCAAGCCCCACCAAATTTGGCCTTGAACACTTCCAGGGATGCAGCATCCACAACTTCTCTGGGAAACCTGTTCCAGTGCCTGATTGTTGCACACTCTTGCAAATAAACAACTTTCCCATTCCAGCTCTCTCCTTATGCAAATTCTTCACCTGCTGCGGATGAAGAATAATCCCATGTTTCCCCTTAGCTTACTCAAGTGAATGTGACTGTTCACTTTTACAAATAAACCTTAAAGAATAAAGAGACAATTTAATAACAGCCACAAAAATTATTCCTCTAGGGCCTTAAAATATTTATAGTCATTTAATTTGGAGCTGCAGCACCAATAAAAAAAAAAAGGGGGGGACATCTGTTACTCTGGCAGCTGTGAGGTTCAATTATTAGATGAGTAACCTGATGAAATGAACTGAGAATGGTCAAACCAAATAAACACCCATTGTGAAGACAAATGCGAGATGAACTGCTGCTGCTGTCAGCACTTGGAGATGCATTGAATTATTAACAATATTTTAGTGGGACAGGTCATACCTCAACAAGTTAAATCAATAGCAGCACCAAAACCACTGCCGAGCCTAATCTGTAATGGAAGACTGGCGTACCTGACCTTGGCCCTCTCTAACAAGCATGCCATCATTAACGGAATACCTAATTAAGGATAAAAGCGTTATTTCAGACAGCCTTAGAAACTGGCTTACAAATTAAAACCTCATAATGTAAATTCACAGATTGGAGACAAAAAATTATCAAACATTTTTGGCTTTCTTTATTCTATTACCACCAACACTGCACAAATATTGAATTGTGGGTAAGCCATAATACCTAGAAATTAAGTGAAATTAATCAGGGCTTTATTGTATTCCCATTATTTCTGGAGAACTGAAGCTGTTCTGTGCATTAGAAAGCTGAAGTCAAGTTTTGCTCAATCCCTGTCACTATCGACTCAGATTCAAGAGCTTTGTAATGCTTTTACCCCACCCAAAGAGAATTTTCCTTGTTTGGTTGGTTTTTGTTTTTTTTCAATTGTTGATTTTGTTTGCGTGGTTTTTTTATCTGTGTTACTTTAAATTCCTTTACAGCGGCTACCTTATTGATGAATTTGAACCACAGTTTGCTGATACCAGAGTAAAAGACAAAGTCTGTATCCAAGACTTTCTTCCAGGAAAATCTACAGTATCTGCATCATACACCTCCCGCAGAAAAAAAAAAAAAGAAAGAANTCCCGTTTTCCCTTCCCTTCTCTTCCCTCTTTCAGGAAAGTTACACTTTCTCTCCTAAATGAGAGTCAAATATTGAATTTAGAAATAAATATATATATGTGCAGCATTTGAAAGACACCAACTGGTGATAAAAACATTAAGGTTGGAAAAAACCTCCAAGATCATCAAGTCAAATCTTTAACTAATGGAGGTCAAAAGACCCTTGAGGTTGATCCAGTAGGCAGGGATCAAGACCACCAAAGAGCCCCACTGCTCCTCAGAGCTCAAAAGACAGTAATTTAATTTATAAAATAATTCTGTACAATAATTACAAACTTTATAATTAAAGTAACATTTATTATTATTTTAATAACAACTATGAAAACTATATTAGTCCTTACCTATTTTAGACTATTATGTGTCATTGTACCTCTGATCACCTCTGTGTAAAATTGGAGGTAATTGCAAAGGTCATACAAACACTTTGATTTTTTTATGGCATAGTAGTTTTTTGGTGGCAGAAACTCTACAAGGTGGAATCTTATGGAAGGAGAAGGTATCACTTTTCATCAGATTAAGATGTGGANTCCAGAAAGGTCCAGAAGAATTTGCTGTACATGATAACTAATTTGCATGGAACATGAGAAACACCTCCAGGGTAGTGAAGCATCCATAAAAATGTACCCCCACAAAGCCCAGGTGGTGACCCAGGACCCTGGATACGCCATCATCTGGATCCACACTGGAGCTGGGATTATTGATCTTTCTTCCTTTCTTTCTCTCTCCCTCTCTTTAATCCCTCTCTCTTCTCTTTCACCCTACCCCTTATTCAAAATCCACTACAGTGTGTTAATACTATAAGATCAGGGATTAATTTATACCAATTTCCTTGTCATGTGTATAGTTTACTACTAAAATTTTGTAGTTTTTGGTGAACCCTCTGACTTTTGTCATTCCTTTTCCATCATGGGCATATATGAATGGTGTGCGCTCCCTTCCCCTTCAGAGTGGGACACCGTAGTGACCCCTGGCATATATTGGTTCATAGAAATGCTCTTCCAAAAGTATAAACTTTGTATTTATCTGCCTTGAATTCTCACAATTGCCTTCCAGTTCTAGTAACTTTTATTCTTCTCGAGCTGCTCCTACCATGCTATATTGCTTCCTGCCCCAAATGTATAAAATTAGGACCTACCAAGCAATAAGCAGACAATAGAAATTTTTTTTCCTCCTCTCATTCCTGTGGAATCATTTCATCCAGGGAGAGGGCCCATTGTGATTAACAGACCTCTGGAGACAGTGAATTGACATGATGGAAACTGGAAGCAGAATATCAAAATGCAGGCACAGGTAAGACAAGGAGTTATCAGTGAGAAGAAAGGACTCCCCTTGTCACAGAAAACAGGTTTTCCTGTTGCTTACCAGCTGTTCCCTGTGACAGCTGACTCTCTAGAGACTTGGACAAAATACTGGAGAAAATGATTATTCCTCAAGGCAACACACCAGCAGATTATTAAGCTTCCCATGGGTTAAACCTCTTAGGATAGAAGTAGGTTGATGGTTTTTTTCTCTGAGGTGTTTTCTGGAGCTGGACAGGTTTTATTAGATGTTTCAGTGATATGGAGAGGATTTAGGTACATTAAATTTATCCCCTGTTGAGCACCTGCAGGCAGCACATGACTAAAGTACATGGTTTCACCTTTTATCTCGAGCTCAGTGCCTGTGAATGGGAACAACCACCCTCTCCCTGTAAACATGTTTTTGGGCATTTACTGGCCTGCATGCCTTGATGGTGTCTCTTTAAGTGACAGAATTTATTAAAAGTGGATGCAAGGAAAATAAAACAAGTTTTATTAGGACACAGTATCATGCTGCAAGACCAGCAGTAAAACAGGCTTAATGAGCTGATGAAGCTCAAGGGATAAACTTATCAATGATCTCTGATTGGGGAGCAGCAAAAAAGTGATAAAGGGCACTGAATCACTTTTTGCTGGTGAAAAGAAGGAAAAGGAGAAAAAAGAAAATAAGACATTCTGGCTATAACCCATCTAAACCTAATTTTTTTTTTTTTTGTATTGGTCAGCTAAATAGCACTGTCCTGTTAAACCTGGTCAGGCCTTCATAGACAAAGTATGTATTTATTGTAAAAAAAGAAAATATCTTCTTTTCTGTTTCAATAGGAACAAACTTTCTTGCTTAAATCCTCCTTTATTTTATTTGGCAATCCTCTCCAGTTGTCTAGCAACTTTCATACACGTAGAACTTAACAGAAAAATACTTGTTTTAATGCAGTCATTTTCATGAGCTGCTGCGGCTAAACAGAAAATACATTGTTCTTAAGTGTTTGACACTGGAAATAAATTTAGTGCATAGTTTTATTTTTGTCCCTATTTCTGAACTGTCTTTTCCTGGTAAAATTGTTATGAAATGCAGGTCATATATGTGTCTAAATAAAAGGTGGATTCCCGACTTCATTTTCTTTTTAATGGGCAGATGCAGCAATGAACTTCAAAGACTCAAAAGCAATTTTGTTTTCTTGTCTGGATGTAAGTACCAAACTTTAAGCCTCAGAATGATTTTTTTTTTCAATAATTCAGCATATCTGCAAAAAATGCAACATTTAAAAGTAAATTTCTAATGAGCTAAAATGTCAGGATTTTTAAACCTTTTTATTTTTGTTTTCTTCTGTTTTCATTTAATGATTATTAAAGGAGTCTTGAGCACTATAGAATGTGCATAGGATAAGAAAAGCACCTAATGAGTTGGGACTAAACCCCAGAGATATTTGAAAATTGCCACATCACTTGTAAGCTGCAGCACAGACACCTCAGAGAGCGGAGGTGAGGGAAAGGCAATGATTGTTTCCAGCATCATTCCCAACCTCACCTCCATCTTGCGATGGGGATAGGGCAGATGTCCCATCATGATGTTTGCACTCCATTAGCAACAGGTATCCCACTGTACTCCCCTTTCCCACAGAATGGGTAACTTGGGTGGCATAGTTGCCTTCAAGACATCTTCCACCTGGGAATGACATCTATTTTTCCTCCAAAACGGCATCAAAACTTCCCGCCTTGTAGTTCAACAAGGCAGAGGGGGAGCTGTTGTAAATTCAGAAAGCCTGAGGGTGAAGTCAAAATAGGTCCAGGAACGAGAAGCTTGGTGGTAGCTGAAGGAAGAAGGAGCTTTTCTTGGTCCCACGTACTGTAAGGTGTGTGGAACCACTCAGAAGGAGATAGCACAGAACTCCCCTCCTGTCACCACCTGTCCCTGAGGCAGGGTAGCTGAAGTCCTTGTTAGTAAGTCCCTTGGGGTGGATTAAAGTGAAATGAGACTGAATGACTGGTATGAGGCAGATTTATTCTCAAACAATGTAACTGTGTTGGAGAGGAAAGTAAATATGTGGCTGTTTTGGTTTGTTTTGCTTTGCTTTTTTTCTTTAATATAAAGTATAAAAATATCACGAAGAAAATATGTAAAGAAAAAAAAGAAAGAGAAGGAATGAGATTATGTAATGGAAAGGAAATGTATCACCACCTGTAGATCCAGAGACTTGATTTTTGTAATTTTGAAGTCCGTGATTGAAATAATAGTCCCAGTCTTAATTTGTTGGGGGAGGCCCCAGGAAACAAAGAGTTTGTTGTATTATATACATTAAATTTACTATGGGACCCCCTAGATCCATCACCACAGAGGGAATTCTTTGTGTTTAATGCAACATGTGCAGTCTTCTGATGGAGAGTCGAGGGGCACTTTGTGGTCTTTGCTGGTCTCCTCTAGTGCTCTGTTCCTTGACACATTTCTGCACTTGTGCCTTATGTTGTGTCATGGACCTGAACAGGAAAATTGGCTCCGGGGACGTGCCCTACCTTTGTATAGCTCCCCATTCTAGGCATGTTCTTTTCTATCTTGCTCACTTGAATGGTCATCGGTGTTTGAGGCGTAACAATAAATTAACTCCTTACTGCCCAGGCTTCTAAAATTCCCTTCCCCTTCTCCTTCCTAGTCCCTTTCCCCTTCCATCTTACTTTTTCTTTTTTTTTCCCAAACTGAACCTGAAAACTGAGATGGCTCTGATTTCCTTACTGACATTTTGACCTTTTTTTGTATTTCTGTGTATAAGATAAATACCTGTAGCACTGAAGGTATGATAATGCAAGATATGGTAGAGCTAAATAAATTCAAATTTTATTCATATGCAGTGGCTTACACCAGTGACAGCTCTAGTTTTTTTTTTCTGTCAGGGATGTTTAAGGAAAATTTGGTATGCACACATCTGTAAAATGCAATAGAAGTTTTAGAGAGCAACGTTATACAAAAGATATTGTACCCAAAAAGAACTACTGCTGAAAGCCACGTTTGTAGGGCAAATATTACTCAACCGCTTCCTGATCAAACTCATGGGACTGTCAAAGTGTTGGGACCTTTTAATTTTCTCAGATGTTTCTCTTGTCATATTTAGCCAAAGTTGAAAGAGGCCTGTTTGACACAGGTGAGTTTATGAATAACCAGGAAAATCAACACCAACACAATTTGTTAATTTTCAAATACTACCTATCTGTAGTGCCCAGACTGATGCAGAAAACAATTCAGAAATCCATTCTTTGGGATGGGTTTCAGTCACCCCACTCACAGGCTAACCTAGGCACCACCCAGGCACAAATGTGAGAATTCTGCACCACATTAAATCTTTAGTGAAAAAAAAGGTATTTCAATACAGCTTTGGAAACTTTTTACTTGTGATTACTAAAATAGAATGTCAAACAAACACTTCAGCAAGGCTCTAATGTGGATAGACCTCACTGCCCCCAAGAGCCAGCCCAGCTTAGATGTTTGAGAGCAGAATGGTTATTGTTTCTGTTAATGACCCAGGGCAAGAACAGCTCCATCATGATTCAAAGAAAGCCCCGCTATGTGGAAAGATTTCTGTCTGTTAAATAAAGAACTTAATATCATAGAACCTTTAAGGTTGGAAAAGACCTCCATGATTATCAAGTCCAACCTGCAACTGAACAATGACTTGCACCAAAGATTTGAGGACTGGACACATGCTGCCTACATGCAATACTTCAGGCTTTTTCAGCAGTTATTGGAGAGAGGCAGAAAGTGATGCAGGGCTTACATCAGATCTTTCAGCCTTTGGAGTTGGATTTCTCTTTTATTTTTAAAGTGAGAGATCCTAAGGTAAACAGTGTCTCACTTTTGTAGCCAAGAACCTCAGTTTAGTAGACAAGGTTCGGTGAAATTAATTTTGACCTTACAATGTATAATTAATGCATTCTGATTTCTTCTCAACCATACAGAAATGAAGACTTACTCATATGTCAAACTTGAGCTGTTTGTGGTTTGTTTTCCTTTAGCAATTGTCTCAGAGATTGTGGCAAAATTATATATGACCTTTAATACTGATATACAGACAATTCTAGTTTAATTTATATAATATCCAGTAACACTGACATTCATTCATTACAGAGTAAAATAAAGGAAGAGTTGCAAATAGCTGGAAAAGGTAGTCTAACAACACGGGCTGATCTAATTGCTTTCTAGACATCACTGACTATATCGATTAAACCCCACTACCTGCCTAAAACCACATTTTTTTGTACTTCAGATGACACAGAATATCCTGTGTGACCCTACATATTTCTTTGCAGTGCAGATCGTCCCCAGGTCTTATGTTTTAGCCATTTGTGAATGTGTATCCTTTAAGAAACTGCAGCTGTCCAAACCAAAACTGAATTAAACACAAACATCATAAAACTCCCATAACAATTCATTTGTCTTTCCACTCTCAAGGATTCAGTAGGATTCCTGGGAGAAGTGAATTTTAACATGGAACTTGAAGGACAGAGGTATCGAACAACCCAGGACTCTGCACTGTTGTAAGAAAGATCCCGTACATATGCTTGAAACAAGATCAGGCTAGTTTTCCAAGACCAGTAGGTAAGTGTTCATGACAATTCATCTTAAGGAGGCTTAGATGAGATGTTTCCCAAGGTTTGCTTTTCGAAATTCAGTGAATTATTCATGAACTCTACAGGTTGATTTCACTTCTACGAAAAATTCATGACCTCTTTATTCACTTCTTTGCTACTGTCAGACTCCTCAGGGCTCAACAACTGTTTTATTAAAATGTCATTCCAACTACTGTGCACCATGAAATATAAACTTTTCTGGAGTTAAGAAATGAGCTAAATCACATTCTGATTTTTCCAGTATTATCAGATATTATATAAATTAAAATTGAGCTGTCATATCAATATTAAAGGTCATATAAAATTTTGCCACAATCTCTGAGACAATTGCTAAAGGAAAACAAACCACAAACACCTAAAATTTGACATACGTATAAGTTTTCCTTTCTCTGTGATACAGAAATCAGAATGCTTTAATTATAGGGAGAAAAGATTTGTAAGTGTCTATTCCAAGATGTTAACTAATGAACTGGTCCCATGTATCAGACAGAATCCTGCCTTATTTAATGAAAATTATCTCCCTTTAATGGCTGTTTTATAAAATAGATAAACATCAAAATAACCAGAAAGTACTTGCTTTTGAATGTGCAGCTGTAGGTTCTTACTGGAGCACAACTTACTGGCCCAGATTATCCAGGAGAATCAGCACAGTGTGGAGAAAGTAAGAGGTGAGAAAATGATATTTATGAAAAATTTTATTTCAGCCTTAACTTGCTAATATTCAGAATATGAGCTTGTGAGTTAGAAACCTCAATTGTCCCATTTCCTCTCTATCTTTCCTGCCTCTGTATCATTCTCACAAACTGTTGTCATTCTTGGTAAATAAGACTGGTGATTAAAGAGCCACACTCTAGTAACTGCTGGAACTTAAATCTCTCATTTGCATGAGAATAAAGCACAGAAAACAGAAGTTAACACATTGTCAATTCTACTCACTAGTGCAGGATTGTGGGAGTTTTATTTTTGATTTGGGTTTTTTGTGGGTTTTTTTTATTATTATATAAAGCAAATCATATACAGAAAGGAAAAAGGATAAGGGCTTTAATTTTCTTCTGTAATGGCTTAGCAAATTCATATTCTGGTTGGGAAGCGATAAGGGTTTCCTGTATGGGTTCCCTGCTGTAAGCAGAACAAAAAATTGTTCAACACAGAGACCTATGAGACAACAAACCCACATGACACTCTGCAGAGAACTTACGGAGATAAATACACATTTCTATTTACAGTGAAAAAGTATTGTTTCAAATGATCTAATTTCCAGACAAGATCACTTCTGCAGAGCATGAAGATGAGAAAAATGCCTCAGGCATCAAAACAGATTTTGGCTCGGAGTTTATGCTTCTAATTTGTGATCACATAGTACTCACACAACTTTGCCACACTCCAGCTTGCTATTGCTCAAATGCTATGATTGAAATAGTTCTTATTTCTTCATTACACTGCCAGTCTGAGATCCATAGCCAGACAGCATTTCAATAGTCAGGATGTAAAAAGATGCAGGTCATCTTTTAGATTGGTCAGACAGGTTTAGATCAGATAATAGGAAAAATTTCTTCACTGAAAGGGTTGACAAGCATTGGAACAGGCTGCCTGGGAAAGTGGTGGAGCCACCATCCCTGGAAGGGTTCAAAAAATGTGTGGATATGGCACTTGAGGACATGATTAAGTGACCATGGTGGTAGTGCTAGGTTGACAGTTGCACTTAATGATCTTAAAGATCTTTTCTAACCTTAATGTTTCTATAGATTCTAGATTCTATGATCTAACTGAGCCATCCACTATATGCAACCTTCTTGGTCGATAGGTATTTGAACTTCAAATCTAAAATCATGAGCTCCCCACACCATTGGATGAATTGTGACAGTCACAACACATAATCTTTGGAGATCAGGATCTGGTGGACCCGGAGTTTATGTGAAGTGAGTTGTATTTCAAGTACCTGTCCTCATGCAACTACTGAGATGCTGTGTGACACTGTGTCCTTGAGTCTGAAGTTGCAGAAATCATAACTGCCCATTTACAGTTCTTCAGCTAAATCAGTAATAGTCCTTCAAGTCATCTGCAATCAGTTATCCATGGATAATAAACTCTGGATTAAAAAAAAAAAAAAAGGATTTTTTAATGTATTTTTAAGTGATCTGCATAAATAACATGCTAACAACAGAAATCAGGCTGGAAGATATAATAACATATTGCATGGATGAAGACAAACCAAACAGCATGAGCCACAAAGGGATTTGGATTACTAAAACTGAAGTTAACAGCCGTGTCATTCAGCTGCTCCTTCAGCCCCACCTGAGGGGTTTTTTTCCCCTAGTGCTTTCACACTGGGTGCTTTCAACACTTTTCAACAGAAAACTAAGCATTGATGGTTTAACATTGCTTAGAGAACCCATTAGAGTGCATCTTTCAAATGCACAGTTACTGAATCAGACATCAAAAAATCAAACAGAAAAGCAATATTTCAATTTCATCTTTTCTGGACATTATTTTTATGTAACACCTTCTTGGCTTGCTACAGACTTCTTGTGCAGTGGAACACTATGTTTTTCTCTGATACTTTTCCTGTTTCTGTGCATGTGTATTTTACTGAGCTTTAAATTAATTTTGCAGAGGCAGCTAGCACAATTTACTGGACCACCTAGTCACAATTTGTCACGAGACTAGTAATTTTGGGTTCATAAAGAAGCATCCAAAGTCAGTTGGGGACTGCATAAAATATCCATGCTTAGCCAGATTCTATTACCATCTGATAAACCAGAGTTGTCTGCTGTTCCCTTTAATTCAGAGTGATTGTTTTGCCACGAGCAGCATGATTACAGCATTCCTATGTCCCAGCAGCAAGGTAGTGTTTGTATTAATATTAGGAAATACTATAGAAAATTTTGTCATATTAGGCCTCATATTGTCTGCTGGCTTTGAGAGCTCTGAGACTCCCCTGGACAGCAGTAGGATGATCAAGTTGAACAGAGAAAGTCAATTCTAAATCATTCAAGGCTAATTTTTGACAAAAACCCACCTGTTTCTTGTAACTAGTTGATGTGAATAAGCAGAGTTTCACTGCATTCAGTGGGACTGCACTGATTTGTCTCATCTGAGGACACTTAGCTTCTGTGCTACACTGAACTAAAAAAACGCACAAAAAACAGCAAAAAGCCAAACTTGTGGGGTTTTTTCCATTTGTTTTGGGTTGGATTTTTTGTTTCTTTTATCCACTACAACACTACAACTGTTAAAATTATTGTAACTTCAGCAGCTCAACATTAAGTATTCACCTACTAGAGAAATCACTGTCCAGCCAATGACATGTGAAACCTCCCAGAGTTTTAGGATGACAGATTGCTCCACACTGTATGGCAGAGATCAAGGAGTGGGCAGTGCATGCAAAATTGTGCCACCTACTGAAATTAAGTGACATTTTCTCTTGTCTTTCTACGTGGGCATCATAAAAGGTCTCCAGGAAAGACTTGATGATTGACAGTAAGACTTCACGTGTTGTGTACAGCACACGTATTGGATGACCTTCATCTGCTGCTCTATTAAAAGAGTAAAGTCATTATCTCCTTCAAAAGGCAAGGGTGATCTATAAAATTTCATTTTGTACTGAGATGCCACACACCTCAGAAGAGGTGTCTTCTGTGCTGGTCCTTGGAGATGGGACTTGTCCTTTTTTCTCCATGTTTGAAGGACTACAAAGTGCATTGTGTAAAAACACAGTGCCTTAGAATCCAATAAGTATTCTCCCTTTTCTCTGATAAAATTACAGGTTTTAGGAAAGCTGATGTTTTGGTATAATTCTGATTTAAATGTGGATGAATCAGCAGGGAAGATTTTCAATAGATGTCACTTGTCAAAGGGTGGGGAATACAAGCTCTGAATGGACCTTCAAAATTTCAAAACCGAACCTTTTAATTCCCTCTGACCAAAGTGGGTAGGGCTGCAGAACTGGAAAACAACAAAAAGATTTGCATATTCTGTAAGTGCAACTGTATCCTTGAGACATGGAATACAGAATTTTAACACGTAAGCACGCACACATATGTTCACGTGTGTGGCCTTTTTGAGGATGTAATTCCCTGTTTCTCTGCTGTGCAGGCACACATATTTTAACATGTATGTGGCCTTTTTGAGGATGTAATTCCCTGTTTCTCTGCTGTGCTGCTGTCCAAGGTTAGGTTCAGCAAACTTCTGGTGGGTCTGAGGAGGGGTGTCCATTAGGCCTTGTGCAGGCTGGGTGTCTGGCAGGAGTATCTCTGTGCTGTCCTTGAAGTTCCAACACAGCCCTGATGCAGTTTTTTGTGCTATGTCTGCTCTCCCTCACTGGAGGGATCTCTGCCCCTTGTCTTTAAGCTTTCCCTGGATAATCTATTTAATTGGAACTCATGTGATTTATGTGCAGGCTTTGTTTCTAGGCAGACACCTTTCTGCATTCTAGGCTAAACAATAAGGCAATTGTGAAAATTTAATCACACGGTATTGTTAAGCAGGTTATCATCCTGATTAGAGGGCAAAGACTTCTCTAAAGTGTAGTTCAACCCATGACACTTGTTGGTCAGTAGTGCCAGGGAATCCAACCTGTGATTTTCCATTGCATTCCCCTTAACACAAGCAAAGCCTCATGAAAGAGCTGGCAGGATAATCAGGGACACAGGAATAGAGAACTATCAGTGTGTTTATTCTATATCTCCAATTCTGATTATATTAAATTTTGCTTTGCTTTGAGTTAGATTTTGTTTGTTTGTTTGGGGCTTTTTGTATTTGTTTTTGGGTTTTTCGGGGGGGTTTGGGGGTGTTTTTTGCTGTCTTTCTCTTTTTTGTGGAGTGGTGCTTTTGCTGTGGTTTTTGTTTGTCTGTTTATTTCTTAAATAACACAAAGGTTTAGATTACATAGGTTAGGGGGAATGGTGTGTTTATCTAGTGTTGAACCCATGATGATAGAAGATTGTCAGAGAACACTGGTTGGAGTTGAAAATATGCTAAAATGTTATTTAATATAAATTATAATTTTCATATTGTAAATATCCTATACTACATGTTATATATTAATATATATTATTAATAATATATAATGTTATTATATAAATTATATATTATTGTATAACATTATAGAAAATATACTAAATAGAATATATTATATATAAAATAAAGAGTATATTTATATATTATTTTTATTAAAAAGACATGAAATTAAAATAAGGAAAATTACCCTAACTGTTGTTATATATATAGACCTGGTAAACAAATTTAATCTCCTTGTGCAATTTAGAACTAGGGATAAATCTGGTTTTTTTTCTACAGTTCATAGATGTATTTTTTAAAGAGCCGGTATTACACTAGCCCTACAACTAGACTAGTAACTCTGGCTGCACAAAATGTTCAGTAATTTAAGGAGTTTCCGACCATTTGCCTGGCAGCTGTTGTAGGTACCCAGGGTGGTGATTCAAAGATCTGTCATGTCATGAAAATGTTGGTTTGGGAAGGGTTTTGAGTTCATCCTGTTTGATGGGGAGCATGTGCTCTGTTTGACCCCTGCCACACACAAAAGTCTGGGTTATTTCTAGAGCAATACACAAATCATGACCTCCTGACCACGGTCCACATCTTTTTCTTCCCTCTAGATCTCCACTTGCCATCAAGAGACTGAACAATGCAGAAGAAAATGTAAACTAGGAGCTCACTAACCTGAGGTTAAAAAAGGTTTTTGTACAACCTCTGTGAAACTTCTGTGGGCAGAAGCCTTGCTTAGAGCATTTGAGCAACAGCATCAATGAAACACAGACATTACCCAGAGGAAAGCACAGCTCTGTCTTCATGAGTGTCTAAAAATTATGTGGGACCAAATATTTGTATATTCAGTTAAAAATTCATATTTTTTTCCACATGCAGGTGCTAAATGGATGTTGTTCTGTGACACCATGGGGGACAACAGTAAGACAGATGTTATTATAGTAAAGAGGAGAGATAGATAATAACTATTTTGATTGAAAAACATGAGAAAATACGAAAAACGGATCTCTTTGCTCTTCAATTTGCTGTTGATAAGTGATCAGCTGGTACTTCAGGACATGGGGATTATCACTATTAATATTGTGTTTACTACCAAGTTTCTTTCTAGCTTCTGTAAATCTCTATTTATTTTTTATTTTTAGGACAGGAAGAATATTTTGGCAGCCTTTCTAAAGCTTTTCTAAAGCCTGAAGCCTTTCAGAGGTACCTTCAAGAAGCTGAAAAAAGCAAGATATATAATTTATTAAAATATTTACATGTTCTTACCTTAGGTGTCTTAGAAGGCAGATGCTATGAAAGATTGTATCTGATTTGCAAGTATCATGACTGGCATTGCTGAAAAAAGCCAGACTATTTTATGATCCTTCATCTGATGTCTGTTCCTTTATTAGTATCTGGTGCATCTGATGTTGACTGGTGCTGCTGAAGGCAGGTAATATATAGTAGATTCCTTTTGAAAAGGTTATGAATATACCTAGTGTATGTTATGAATGGATGATGTAGGTGTTTAAATCAGCTCTTGCCTTTGCCCAGGCCCCCGGCAGCAGGCAGTCACATTACTGAGGTCTCCAGCACTCCAAAAACCCATTCTCATTTGCAAGTTCTTTAATAATGGCTGATTCTGTCTATTATAAAATGAATTATTTATTAATAGACACAAAACTAACAGACGTAAGACTAAAAACAGATTATTATTATTACACAGGGATAAGACAAAAGGGGATATTTGTATTATACACATGGGGTTAAAAGTACCATTAAATTTACAGCTAGCTAAGAAATAGTATAACTTAGGACTCAGTGTTTCTTACCACCAATTCTTGAAGGGGTAGACATTGAATTCCTTTCTCTCAATTCCTGGGGAAGGGGACCTGGAGCTGGTCCAAGGCTCCAGGGAGAAATCTTCTCACACCTTTCCGAGTAGTGTGTAAGAGCCTTCTGCCTCTGCGATAATTGTGTGGGCTTTTATAGACATAAGAACCATGTCTTTTGGTCAAGAATATTTCTTTCATCTCTTCCCACATTTGCTTTCCAGACTAAGATGTTGATTCTTAGCCGGGGGCCTGAGCCCTTTTGGCACCAGAGACACCCCATGCTGGGCCTGTGACCCGCCTGAGTCATCTCTTGCGTATGCACCAACCATCTGTGGTAGAGAGGGGGTAGACATGTCCTGCCACAGTGTGAAATTCTTAAAATATGGACATCTTAAAAAGAGCCCTTTAGTGTTAGGATCCCCAGTGCCACGTCCTACTCTAGGGAATAAGTCCCAAAATTTCCATTTCTTGAATATACATAAGAATTTGATATTTTCTGTTGTCAAGCCCTTCTGAAGACTGATATCCAGAGAAAATGAATCACACGTTGCAAGTGAAAATTAAACTGTCTAAATACCATCCCATGAACTTGCACTGATCATTTTCTGTACAGCTCACTGACCCACTTCACCACGCTTCATGTGTAACTCTGAATTTCAACTTGAAAAATATTCATAAGAAAAAAAATTCTAGGCAGAAGTCACAGTGGTGAGTTTTTAGAGCAAGGAGGGTTGAAGTACAGAAACCAAATCACTGTTCCAAAAGAAAGGTTAGTCTGAGATGCAATCAATTCTAAAAAGTGCTTTGGATGAGGAATTTTGCAGGAACAATGATAATGCTCCTGCTTCTCTGGGCATTCTGTTAGAACTAAAATATTTTTATTGATAAGCTCTGGCACCTCCACCCTGTTTCTGTATTTAAATTTATAAGAATTGAGGGGCAATGTGAACAGACTTTTCAGCGATTGACATTCAGACACTCTGTTACACTATGGAATAGAAGGTGTAGGTTCAAAACCTGTATGTGTTTGGGGTTTTTTTCTCTCTAGGAAAAAAAAAGAACCAAATCGTGCTCTCTGAACTTCAATTCACAGACACATACCCTGAGAATCAAAAACCACCACCACCAACAGAAAAAAAAAACCCTCAACTCTAAAATTGTGACTAAAAATGTGGTTACAAACCCAAGCTGAATAATAATAAAATAAGAAATTTCTGGTATTTGTGATGTTTTGCTTTACTATAGTAGGGATTCTTGTGTATATTTTAATGGGAAAAAGGCAAAAATAAAATTAGAAAATGAAATTTTTTGTTACAACACTGTGTATATATATGTGTGTATTCAATAATGCTTTATTCCTAACAGTAATACTTTAGTCCTGAGGTGCAAAGATTGGTTTACAGCAAACTAAACCTTGGGTAGAAAAGTCAGGAAACTAGCAGTGATAAATGTACCTCTTCATGAAGACTCAGGATTGACCTGTAAATCAAATCATGAAGCCTCCTTCCTTTCTGCCCTCCACACAAACTACAACCTGATCAGGGAATCTGGATTAAAAGATATCATTATGTAGTGTGGTCACATAAACTCCTACCACAGGGAGAGGCTGGACAAGAAAAGAATAACAAAGGAATACAGGGACAAATCTCAGGACTCCACAATATGTCAGAGAAGCAGGTCATGAGGGAAAAGAAGCATGTCCATTATTTGTGGAGGGGAGAAAAATGAAGAATTAAAACAAAAGAAAATTAGCAAAGTTATTAAAAAAAAATAAGGATGGGAAAATAGGGAAAATTGAGAGAAAGATTTCAAAGACAAACATGAGAATATGTTCCTGGTGTAAACTATTGGGCTTGAAAATTAAGCAAATGCAGACATGGTGGATCAAGGACTTAGCAAAGAGAATTCAAAAAGAAAAAGAGAACTTGATGGAAAATGAAGAAAAATCAACAGAAGAGCAGGGAGCTCTGTGGAAAGGAAAAGAAAGGAAAAGCACAGGCTCGAATGCTGCCTAGCTACCAAGCACCCCGAGGACTGCATTGTGTTGCTTCTGCTGCTTCTTTACGTTGCTTTCTTAGGTCATTGCTCCCTTCTTTGTGGTAACAGCTGCAGGGGTGAAGCCCTGAAGGTGTCAGTGGAGATGCAAGGGAGGAACCAACACGCAGTGGCTGCATCATTGCTCCAATGGACTGAGGGAGCAGCGGAGCAGGACAGCTGGCACACTTGGCCATGTTTTTTCCTGGTTTTATTATTTTCTCCCAAGACCTGGAACAAAATCCATCATACCTGGGGAAAATACAGCTTTCACTGCAAAAAACTGTTTTGGTGTATCTTAACCAAGCTCAGGTCTGGGAGAGAAAGAAAGGAGAATTCTGTTCTTGAGCTTATCTTTGCCTACAAGACAACTGATACCTATTACCCAGTAAGAAATCACACCTTGCAATGATGGAGTTTTGTTATTGTTTGGGAGTTCTTTTTATTTTGGTGGGTTTTTTGGTCTCTTTTTTTTTTTTTTTAATCTGCCACTTAATTCTCATGCACTCATGGGTTTGGAGTTAGATACTTTGTTCAAATAATATTGGCAAAGGTTGTCATAGGTATTTTGCTACCAAACTAATCTAATTAACATCTTTATTAATTCTGAGTTATGTTCCTACTTAAATTGCTCTTCACTCCAGACCTTGACAGAAGAGATTACATATTACTCTGCTGTTCATGGGAAGACACACACACATCTGAGTCACTGTTCTTGGATTTTGAAAATTGTAAAAACAGAACATGCAAGGAAAAAAGAAGAGAAAGGAAAGAAAAGGTTAGAAATAGATGAATAAAGGATAATCCTGGATGTAGAAAGACATCCAAAAAGCCATCACAGAAGACAGCTTCTGCTGAGGGGTTTTGGTGTTTATTTATGACAGCATATTTAAGGTGATCAGGAGTAGGAAGACTTGGTTTCATACATTTGCAGCTCCACAAACCCTTTACATCATGGTTCAAGCCCTTGTTCTGTGCCTACACCTCCAGCTTTAAAAGATCGAACCTTTCCCTTTCTGTCGGGATAAATTGATGAATATTTAAGTACCCACTGCTAAGAGAGCCTGATGGCTGAAAACAAGACACTGCCAGTTGTTAGACCTCTGTGTGTAGTGTTCTGATACCAAGATTGACTGCATCAGGCAAAATTATCTTATATTAAAATATAATTTTTGTAAATATTAAAGCATTCAGAGCTACACCCTCTATATACAAAAATGGTCTCTCAGTTTTGTGAAATTAGCTGAGAAGTAATCCTGTCTCTGACCTCACCTCACTCAGAGCTGTACAAATCCATCTGTCAAGAATATTGTCCCCTAAACACCTACCAGTGTTTGCAAACCCCTGCATCTAAAGAAGGGAAATCACTTCACGAGGAAGATTTCAATTATGCAAGAGGACTCCTTGGCAAGTGTACTTCAGACAAATTAGGAATCTGTACAAGAGGGCTTGTTTATACTCACTTTAAAATAAATATCATTTCACCTGGACACCCATTCACTGTGACCCTGTTAAGTGATTTACTAAACAAAACATTGGAGACTTGTTTTCTTCTTAAGACTGAAAAAACTTCAGCCCCAGGGGAGTACCTGGTGAATAGATTAATATTCTGTCAGGTCACAGGCTGTTTGCATCAGGTCTGAGGCTAAACCCAGCTGAAGCAGGAATGGTCAAAAATCAATCTTTTTGTAGAGGTTGTAAAATCCAGAAGCTTAGTAATTGTATACACAATTATTCAAAAAGTATATGAAAGTTTTTTTTCTGTATAAATCCAACATAAATCAGCACAGGATTATATGCCACTGTCAGTTCTTGGAAAAGGGTGGGTAATGTATTTTATGAAATGCCTTTGCTTAGATTGCAGAAGAACAAGTCCTTTCCAGGATGGGAATAGAGTCATACACAAGATGCAGCCGTAAAAGGAGGACAGGACTATCACCTACTGCATGCCAATGTTTCTCCAGTGTTCTCTGACATGGGAATTTCATTTCAAGGGCAAGGACAAAACTGAAGAAAGGACACTTCTCTCAGTCACCAATGCAGATTAAACACAGGATGGAAATAAATGGTACTTTAATAATCATCTCTAATTATGATATTATGATATCATTACAGTTGTTAGAATCTTTTTTTTTTTTTAATGAATTTGCAAATCTCCATATTACTCCCAGGGAATAAAAATGAATCCAGACTCTGAAAAAGAAAAAATAGGGGAAAAAAAAAATCTTCTGCCTCAAGGTTTGAAAATATTGGGAGTCTTGTAAAATAAAGTCACTGTCAAAAATGGGGTATCAGTTTGCTTCTAGGAGCTACCTCACTGTCATTGGTGCATGTATCAAGGAAACTGCATGGGAAATGATCCATAGATCATGGTAGGTCCTTGAATAAATTCAAAGCTTTCTACCATTTGAGCTGGCAAAAGTTTTTGAATGACTAAGGACACAGTAGTTAGGCTTGAGGCAAAAATACATGCATAAATGTTTGTTGAGTTGCCAAAGTGTTGCCCCAAAACAGAACAAAAATCTTTTTTGTAAAAGAACTTCAAGAAGATAAACTGAATAGAAAAAAAAAAAAAAAGTGAGGAAAGGCATCTGTTAA
Source organism: Dicrurus megarhynchus (assembly GCA_013399195.1). Lineage (NCBI taxonomy): Eukaryota > Metazoa > Chordata > Aves > Passeriformes > Dicruridae > Dicrurus > Dicrurus megarhynchus. Next base: position 543,999 of record VXAD01006096.1, read on the forward strand.
ATTCGTTTTTTGTAACCCTCTTCACACTCATGTGAGATGAGGGAATTTTTTATGTAAGGATAACATAACATTTTCTTTCCCAGTTTTAGATACAAACCTAGTCCCCAGGAATCACACAGCAGAAATGGGTCTTCCTACCAGATTTTTGTAATTGTTATTATTGACCATTAATTATACTGTTATGCACCATTAGACACCTCAAAACTATCAAATAAGTTGGTCTTCAGTATCTCAGAAAAACCTAAGAACTATTACTTGATTTTTCAGAATATCTGATCCTGTATGTGCCAGTATCAAAACTCCTACTGAGATTTCACACCACGAGGCATGGACAGCACCTCCACAGATCAGATATTGAATACCTCAACCCGTGATTGAGGCCATGAGGACATCAGGTATCATGCAGCTATTCACAAGACGAGCGGATTCAGCTTCACCTACATCTGCTGGGACCCCCCAAACCTCTGTTCTGCTGAATTTCTGTAACTGTAGCCTGTGGTCCTACGTGACTGCTGCAGAGTATGCACAAGCTCATGTTAGTACCTTAAACTTTGTGCCAAACATAACAAAACTACTTTATTTTTGTGGTTTAACCTCTGTCAGCACCTCAGCCTCACACAGCCAGTCTTTGGAGTAAATGTTTTCTTTCCACTTACTGAACCAATGGTGAAACAAAGCTACACTAAAGATCATTATTTTACTATGAGGGGCTCAGCTTTGGAATATGAAAGGTAATTAAACTTCATTACTAAGGAAATTTTTGCTTATATCCTAGATTCAGGAGCAAACATTGTTTTTGGCATGTATGGTAGTTAAAGCTTGGGAAAAAAACCTACAACAAACTTGATCAGAAAATTTTTGCTTTTTATATGGTGGCTGTGGGGGTGGAAAGGAAAGTCTCCCTCTGAAAAAATATGAAAAAACTACTTACCCAGAATCAAATGAGTGAGACACATTTTGTAATTTTTTGAGCAAACGAAGTGCAAAATACCTCTTTGGCTTTGGGAAAAAGCAAGTAGATACAAAGTGCAGAAAGAAAGGTCTTCTAGGGTCTGACAGTTTCCAGCTGGAAGCTTGGATTATTATTTCAGCTAGCTAGCTTTTAGGACACTTTGTATATTCTCCTGGGAGAAGGTGAAAGAACTAGAGGATGATAAGTAGTTTTATCCTTTATTTAAGCTGAAGGTTGTCCCCATGAGGTGCTAATCTTATTCACCTGTCATCGTCAATCAATTTATGGTGCAAGAGGAAATGCTGTGGGTGTGGGCTTTTAAATCACTGAGTATTACGTGTCTGGGAGCAGCTTTGGCTCTATAGGAAAGCACTGTAGCGTCTTCAATTGGCAGCACTGTCTATAGAAAGAAACGTGAAATCCTCTTTCAAGCCTGTCTCCTTTAATTATAATCTTCTGAAGGCTTTGCAGATAATAGTTCCCATTTCCTTCATAGCAAATTGAGTACGAGAAATCTGTGTTGGCTTCCCAATGCCCAAGACAAATAAAGCTTTCAGTATCCCCTCAGAAGCTTTGTCTCTCAAAAGAAATGTGTTGCTAATACATGCTGCTGTACAGACTTCCATTCTTGAGGAGGGGAGGGGAATACAGACCCTTCACATCCCAAGAGATTGATTGTTAGGAAATCAGTAACAGTATTGCTGAATTTCTGTGTCATTATTATTATTTTTTTTGCTTAGAATTGCTTTACTGCTTTTCCATAAAAGAGACTTTCTGGTCTACAGCTTACTGAATTTCTTACCACAAACTATCCCTTAAAAGCATGAAAATGTAAAACTGTTTGTGGTGGTTTAACACCAGCTGGAAATTAAACTCCACATCAGCCACTCCCCTTCTCTCTGCCCTTCCAGTAAGGGAGGGAACAAAAGCAGAGGCTATGGGGCTATGGGTTGAGATAACAATTTACTGAAAGCAAAAAGCAATGGAAGAAAAAGACACTCAATAACAACAACAATATTAATACCAAAAGTATACAAAGAGAGATGTTTTACCCCCAGAAAGGTATTTACCACCGGGAACAAAACCAAGATCAAGGTTGCATCCACACCGCACTAAATTCTGCCCCCATCTCTGCAACCAGGACAGTGCTGCTTCAGAACAAGAATCCATCCGGACAAAGCTCCTGTGTCTAACTGGACATGAGCAGACCCAAAAAAGAGAAAGAGCAGGGCAGACGTACTTGCTTGGAGTATTCTTTTAACCTTTGACTATTATCTGCTCAGGGCATTTCCTGAGTCCAACAATGAATACCAACCCTCAGAAAATTTCCTTTCCTCAGCCTTTCCTTTCACAGTTCTAACTGCAGGATGTGTGTCTGCATTTCTTCTGTTGTGTTTAAATCCATGATTAATGATGAGAATGTGATTAAGGATGTGGTCTCCATGGAGGTACTTCTGGAGTTTTTCTATCCCCAGGAAGAATTTAACAGCCTTTTGGCATTCATGACTTCTGAACTGGGAACAAGTATAGGTTTTCCATTTCCAGGGTTGATTTCTCAAAGGTAGAATCATAAAAACATAGATCACAGAATCATAGAATAGCTTGGGCTGGAAGAGACCTTAGATATCTAGTTCCATTCCCCTGCCATGGTCAGGGACACCTTCCACTAGACCCGATTGCTCAAAACCCCATCCAGCCTGGCCTTGGTAACCTTTGATCTCTGCTGGACAGAGGGCAGAGTAGATTTCTCCAGCTACAGATATTCTCACACTTGGAAAACAAGAGTTGAAGAACAGAGTTTTTTTTCCTTACTTTCCCTTCTCTGTAAGCACCAAGAACAAGGGAGCCATAGCACACAATCAAGACATCTACCACCAATGACTGGAAAAACACCAACCTCTCTCTGTTCCCTCTAAAGAATTGTACTTACATTTGGTAGAGATTGATTGATTTTTTTCTAGTTAACTTTGAACATTAAACCATTCAGAATTTAATTTTTTTTAAACGTTACACATTGGGATAAAACTGACCTTCTTACCCTTTTAAAGCTTTCAAGAGCTGTGACAATGCATGTCATATATTCGTCAGAGAAAAAGGTTTTCTAGTCAAGTGATTGGCATATACTGAAGATTCAAATCTATGAATGTTTAAGTCTTTATTAAAATATTAAGGATTCTAACGAAAGAGATCTACTGGATTTGTGTAAATAAGTGTCCCAATTTGAATTCAAAGGCAAACTTATTCTCACACTTTATTTTGGATTATCAATTTGATCTCTCCGAGGGAAGTCTCAAACACTGCTTTGGTTTCCTCCCCATTCACAGACTTCCCAGTTGCCCTGTCAGGGCACATTTCATATTTTCAAGCACTCTCACACAGAAGGGCATGCAGAATATGGCTTCACCTATTGTTATAAAAATACCAGTCTGGTTATCTGCAGTGAACACAGCATCATTGTACTTGTTTTCAATTTTAAAACAAACAAACAAAAAAAGAATCAAACCAACCAACCAACAACCAAACAAACAAAACGTAACAAAAACACACAAAAAATGTATTATTTTTATTTTTAGAGCTAATGAGGCGAAGAGGAGACAGAAGGTTAAGGGCTGCATGGTGCAGGTGTAGTTAGTTTGCTCTAAAGAGAAATGACCCTGAACAATATGGACATAAGGCCATGCCACTTGTTCTCCTCAGAACCAGGGACCATTCTCTGTCTCCCATTTAATTTAGGAGTAAACAGTCAGTAGAAGTTGTTTACAAAGCAAGGGTACCTTAATAAGTCACAGGAGCAGTCCAAAATCTGCTTTTGCTTGTGTATGCCATAAACAACTGGGTGTATTTCCATCAGCAAAGGTCCACATGCTTGTCCAGAACTTCCATCCTCAGATTAAGAACATTTTTCCACAGTGTTGCCAAGCTGTTGCAAACAAATAAATTGCCTTCAAGAAGTTGCTGTTTCTCTGTATGGAATGATTTTAAGCAGGTGGCATAGACTAAAAACCTGATTTTCGGGTCTTTATAGTGAAGGAAAAAGAATCTTAACCTACATCTGGCATTAATTTGGTATGTTTTTATTATTATCACCATCGCATTTGTCTTGGGTAAAAGAGCCAGATTTGTGGTTCTTGGTGTGTTATGTTGGTATGAACCAAACATTTCACTGCAGCCATCCAGACTGCTTCCCCATGCTGGCAGAGGACAATTTTTCTTGTTGGCAACTAATGGATAAGACTTTCCAGAAGTGTGTCCATAAATTTCTTGGATACCATCTTTTACTTTGGCTTTTTATTTCTCATTGAGACATTTCCAACTCCCTGTTTTGTTTCATCACTGGCAAGGTATCACCCTGCCAGCCTATAATGGTTTTGGTCTTGGATGTTTTTGACAGTGGCTGTGTCATTGATAAAGTCTGGGCATTTGGGGGAAGAAAAAAGTGATCAAAAATCTGTATTCATCTGTACACTCATAACTTGTATTATAAAGCTACTACTTCAAAATACAGAGATAAGCCATATCTTGTAGATATGTTTTGGATTTGTAGATCTTGGTTTGTCCCATCATCCAGAATTATGCATGGAGACGGACTTTCCTTCTTTCAGTTCACTGTTCTCCCTGCAATATTGAGGTTTTAAAACACTTCCAGCCTACTGAAGTACAAGTCCAGAGACACTGTTGCCTGCAGCAGGTTATATTTTGCATGCCAGAATTACAAAAATCCCTCTGAAGCTTCAGTGGTCCAGTGCTGAGGTGGATTCCATAGGGCTGCAGAAAGCCTCACACAGAAGATTTCAGCTCTGTAATGGTAAAGCAGCAGAAGGACCAGCCACATCAGCATGGCAGCTTGGGGGTGGCTCAAAAAGTGATGTCTGCTGCATTTAAAATTTGACTGGAGCTGCAGAGCCACAGTCAAGGGTGAGACAAGAGGATAGTCCTAGTTTATGGTGCTGATACACACTACACAGGAAGGAAGGCACAGGCTGTCACAGTGTCAGTCAGGAGGTCAGGAAATCCAGAGATGACGGATGGAGGTACCAGTATCTGCCTTAGAAATCAACAGGTCTCACTGGGAAGTCTAAAAATTAGGCAGTTCAGGTACTACTGGGCAGTGGTGTGCAGAGAGGTCAGAGCTCACACAGGCTGCACAGCCTTGCTGGGATCCTGGGACAGCATCTGAGCAGCCAGACTGCAGCGTAGTGCCCAAACACTGCCAGCAGTAATGAGCTTAAAGCCAGGCTGGGAACGTCTTCCTGCTCTGTGGTGCACTCCTAGAGCTGCATTCACACATCCCCCAGATCCCATGGAGCCATCAAGTCTCTGTGTCTTGACAGAGCACAGGTTCCCCTTCATCTTGTTTGCTTCTCCTCTCCCTTAGGAACGTGCAGAAAGGCAGCAGGTGGGAGAGTTGTTTGTGCTGCTTGGCACCAGGTGAGAGCTCCTGTACATCACAGAGAATCACACACCTTTCAGCAGTTCCCTGAGCAGTGCAAAGCGGCAGGAAGGGAAAGAGGGACTCTGGCATATGGCTGCATGCACTGCCCTCCTGCCAAAAACCTTGAGCTGGAACAGCCACTGAACCCAAGAGTGAGCAAAACAACCAGTTGGGGGTGTTAGGGATCATACGGTTATATGAGCTTGGGACAAAACTCTGGAGAAGAACCAGGCAGAGACTCTTACAGATAGGAAAAAAATAGTTAAAGCAAAGACTTGGGATTTTGATAAAAACCTTATGCAGTTCTGACATGATTTTCTCCATCCTGATTTCAGCAGCTGTCTACTTCCCCATTTCCAGCCTGCCTGGGTTTATCCTCCCATCATTGCTCCATACCATTCCCTCTAAATCCCTCCCACCTTTCCTACTTCTTTATTCTTTGTCTTAGAAAACTTAGTTTTGGAGAGATCAGGAACAGGGAGCTACAAATAAATAAATAAATTGATAAAGGAGATGAAAAATGGTGAGTGGAAAATTACAGGGGAAATGAGCCTCTCAGGGAAACTTTCATTCTTAATGCCTGAAGAGGTGATAAGTTAAGTGGTATTTAGTTTCCTTATTCCAGGCATATTACAAAATTCTTTTAGACAGTTCTCAAAAGACGTATCATTGCTTTACATGAAACACAGTGGGGAGATTTTACCAAAATAATAATTTTTGCTCCCATCTTTTCTATCCTTAACTCCTACAGCAGTTGAGACTCTCTTACCAGCTATCTAGTAGCTTAATTTACTGTAATTTAGTCCTGCCTTGCTTTTGATGGCTTAATTACTTTCTAATTATTTTTGGCTGTGGGAGGAAGCCAAGTGAAGGCACAAGAATGAGCTGTTATAAATTATTTGTAATCCAGTAAAGTTACAGTTTCACTTCAAAATCAAGGTCGTCTCTTGTTTGGCATGGCACGAAGAGTGATAATCCAAACAGACAAGGGAGGAGGGAAAGTTGTATTATGAGCATCCCTGTTTGAACTGAAGAGGTTTGATTAAAGATCAATCAATTTATTGCCTGTCAAAAAGTAAGTTCCTTTCAGTTATAGTATTCCAGTCCTTCCTGGCAGCCCCCAACAGACTCCTACTCTCTGTACTTCTATTTTATTATAAATAAGAGGTCTTGTGTTGCTGTTGATCTTATTTCATTCATGAGTAACAAGAACAACAAACAGATTGAGAAATCTCTCTACTGAAACATCAAAAGTTATCAGCCAGGAGCAGAAGTGTATTCTGAGTTTTGAGTTTCTTTCCCAAACCCTAGTTTTAGCAGGTTTCTCATATATGCCGTTTTGTCGTTTTCCTCTTTTCTTCCAAATTTTAAGTATGATTCTGAGTTACCTAACGTTAACCATCTAATTATGATTGAACTTTTATAGGGAATCACATGAAGTCTGTTTCAGAGCAAGGATTTTCTTTCCAGGTTGCTTTGATTCACACCAGTTACATGACAGTTTGCAGTTTTGCTTTCATTAGACAATTCTTCCCTCCTCCCGTTCTCTCCATTATCTAAAATTCCCAAGGAAAAAATCCTCCAGACTTCATAAAACAAGCTCTAAAACAATGGACTATTTTATCTTTCATAAAGCAAAAACCAGCAGTGGTATTTCATTTAGTAAAACATAACAATTAGCTGTAAAGTTGTGCAGCTTAAAAATATTTTGTCTTCATCAGGGTATGAACATGTCCATTTATATCTAGAAAGATATAAGATATGTTTATGTACATAGGTACATAGAAGGCTTGAAAATACAAATTAATCTGTTAATATTTTTAGTCTGAAAGAGCAAAAAAAATATTAACAGGTTATGTGATAGGTATTAGCTAGTGACTGCACACAAAGACTTTCTGACAAATAATGTAATATTGTGACGCTTGACTCATTCACATCCAAGAAGACAAAAAAAGTGCATTGCAAAAAAAAAAAAAAAAAAAAAAGCTTCAGTCATCAGGCTCCAGGCCAATGATACAGATTTCAAGACAAAAAATGAGCTGCAGGCCAAGCATTGCTACGTTTGCCAACTTTAACATATTGGGTGACAGCATAATACATTTAGCCCTAATCTAACACATAATCCCATTATAATTAAAATCTAGCATACTTTGCACAAGGTCACATTTGGTTTTATTGACCACTGTGATGCTGGAAAAAAGATTTATGGAGATGGCTTGAAATGTCTCAAGTGCTAAAGCAAATAGATGTAAAATGTTTCCCACTTGAAAGCCAGATAGGTAATTGTCCTTTTCTTCTGTGATTTCTGAAGAAATCTCTCTTTTTCTGATGGCTATGATGTACCAGTCAGAAAATTCTCTGTGCCATTCTCAGCAAGCTGAAGGTTTTTGAAATGTCAACTATAAAGTAAGGCTATAAGTGTGTTAAGGTCTTTTTTCCATAGGTAGCAGAGTTTTGTAGATATTCTAACAGCTTCAGGACACCAACAGAAAATATTTTTTCTCCTGCCTTCTGATGCAATTCCTTCAAATCCCTTACTAAACTGAGCATGGATAAGAAGTGGTTTTCTTTTTCCATTCTTAATGGAGACAGAGTGGATATGCTGTAGTTGGTTAGGACTGAGATGGAAATTGAGTAGGACCTATGCTGGCTTTGTGCAAGACTGGTATTTGGAAGCTGCAATCGTAATTGAAAAAGTTTGAATTTTCATTTAAGTACACCACTTTCATCACTTTAGCTAAGTGTGTAAGGCTTAAAATCAAACCTGCAATGCTGAATATCTTTCTTATGAAATATTAATGTTACATTCAGCTTTGAATTTCACTGTACTGTCAGGGTCTGCTTCAACCAATGGAAATAACCAGATTATAATGATAGTTTGGTCTCTTTTTCTATGCTTACATCCTCAGTAACAGAAGAGAAAGCAAAAGGTAGTTGCAACTATCAGTCTTCTTAAATAAATTTGTAATCTAGTAATAGTGACTGTCAGCATAGATTTTTTTTCAGGAGACAGGAAGTTTTACCTTTCAATATAAATATAGAAAAATGCAAAATACTCTTTAACCAAATCTGTGTGACTTAAGGCAGTAAGAATGAATATCAGTTTGAGATGACATCACATAAATTTAGATATCTATGTGTTTGTGTCTGTAGGCATTATGGATATTTTCTGTGTGTCTGATGAGTGTTTAAACTTTAATTGTATTCAGCAGAATTCTAAACAATTTGGTCAGTAGATTTTAGACACCATCTTATAAAACATTTCAGTTTATCTTAAGGTTTGCAGAGACTGTGGTTTAGAGTGACTCTTCAATTTCTGTAGCCTATGCCTAAATGCCTAACATCATTTTGCTAAAGGCTGATGTTCTACTTGGCTTCCGGATCTGGGAGATGGTGAGGCCATCTGAACCAAAAATTTGTGGAATTCCTACCAAAGGATGAATTACCTTGCTAATCACAGTTGTGTCACAATAGTTGTATGTTGAAAACTCCCCATTTTCTGGCCTTTTGGGTCAAGGGAAGGAATGGAAATAGCATAGCAAAAAAATCTTTAATTGACAAACTCTGTCTAAGGCTAAGGGTTGTACTTAGATAGTTACTATGCTCAGCTGCTATTAAATAAATTTTAAAGCAGTAATAAATTGTTATGTTTCTGAGTTCACAGTGAGCTAAAAAAAAAGTGAAGATAACACACAGGATAAGACAGAATGTTCATACTTGGGAATTACTACTTTTCAGAAAAGAAATATGCAAATTTCGTATATCTTAACTTCAAGACTTGATCTTGAGGCTCTCAGCTTCAAAAGTGTTTTACCACTGAGACAAAGAATTTGCAAATAAAATTATCTTCACAATTCTGTTTACTCAGGGAATGAATTTTAATGGAAGGAAATATGGAATGGATCCAGCACATGGACCACAGCCCCTGGACTGGTGGCCTCAGCTACAAGATGGCTCCAAAGCAAAGCCCATATGGGTGGTCTAATACTAATCATTGAAGGTGAAGGGTGCTGGATGGTTGCAAGGGAGGTATTGTCACAATTCTGAAACTTGCTGGCCAGAAGGCACTGTAAACAGAAATAATGAAGCATTTGGTACTGTTTAAAAGCAGAGAAAACTGGGAAATTGTGCTAAGAGAATTAAGGGCATTGTCAAAGCATGAACAGTCCAGCAGGCTACAGATAAAGTGGCAACACAGGAATCACATGCAAGACAAAAACCATCACAGAAAGCTGGAATAAAAACAGAGGCCTTGGACACAAGCTTCTACCTAACCTTTGTTTGGAGCCTCACTTAAATCTCCAGGGAAAATTGCCTTGTTTAAGCAACTAGATTTCTTGGGATAAGCATTAAAGATTTATATTGCTCTGTGGAAATAACAGGCTTCTCCAGAGGGCAATAAACAGGGCCCAATTTATATCTTCCTAAGAAACATTCCCAGAAGAATGAATATTGACTGAAGTTTAACTGTGTAATCCTGCCATACAGAACAGCTCCTGGCCGTAAAAGGTCATAAGCTTTGTAGCGAGTTTGCAAGACCTCAGGACCAAGGCTCATCAGGTTTGCGCTGTCTGAACCTTTCCTGACCTGGTGGCAGCTTTGTTGTACTGGATTTATCTGTGACAGCAATTTCTCTAATTAACCAGGTGTCTGTAATTAATTTGATTTACTTTTGTTTATCATGAGTCAGAATTTTATACAGGTGACAATAGCAAGCAGTTTTTCTGTGCAGAATGCATTAGTTATGATTAACACAATGATGATAGGTAGAGAAATGCAGGTCTTGTAGAACAGTGGAGGCCTTGAAAAGTGGAGACATGGATGGAGCTGAGGATCAAAGGAGGGACCAAATGTATAACAGCACGTTACGAAACACTAAAAATTAACCCAGATGGGTCCTGGAGAAGAAGACATTAATATCATCTAATTCCCAGTGGAAGATTCTGGATGCTGACAGCTATCCACAGCATCCCCATCAACATTGCCTAATATCTTAGGTATTAGTGCCTAATATCTTTTAATCATCCATGAGGAATTGAATAGAGCATTCCAGACTTTTTTCACTGGCATTTCCTTTACTTTGCCAACCTTTCCCTGCTACTTACATAGGGCTCAATAGGGAGAGAGAGGGCTAAAACAGCCCCAGTGTGAAAGAAGTTCTTTGCCTGGCTTGGAAAAAGAGTTAAAAAACTCTGAGGGATTCACTTTAAGCGGATTTTTGAGCATTTCATTAGCCATGGGGTACTGTGAAGATCTTGGCAGCCTTCTACATATGAGTTAGTGAAAATTAAAAATCCAATTCATTCTACATTTAGACATTAAATTACATGTTAAAATCATGAGTATGACTGTTTGAAATTGTCTCACAGAGAGAGAAATCTGCCTCCAGATTGATCTAAGACCTCAACCATTTTCAAAGTTTACTTCTCTTTACTGTAAGCAAGGTCTGAGATAACCAACAAAGACAGCTCCTTAAAATACTAATGTTGGATGAAATTAATCCAGGTGTAAGGTTGGCTATCAAGTTAGGTTTTGGTAAATTAAGGCTATGAGGATGTCAGCAGTACTCAATGTGGTGGATTACCTGCTAAAGTCATTATAGAGGTTGAAGGTTCAGCATCATTTGCAAAATAAGCAAAAATGTGACTTTCTAGGGCAAAACTCTTAATATGATTGAACTTCATGCATGTTAAAGGCTGATACAATGAATTTGTCTTCAATTTGACAAGAATGGGTCTGTTTCAGTGTGACGTTAACCAACATATAAGCTCTGGTCATTCCATACCCTGAGGTTAAGTCTTGTGATCTGTGCTGGTTCACATCCTACCTGTTTAGAGGAAAGATAAATCTTGCAGATGACCCAGAATGAGACTGAAATTTCTCACTGTCTTAGGAATACTGGAAAAAGGCTTTTAATGCATATAAATGTATGCCCAAGTCCTTTGTTTCTGTCTCTAATACCATCTCTTTACTACTTGCAGTCATCATATTTTTGGGTAATATACTAATATTTAATTCATTTTCACCCCATTGAGCAACTAAACCAATAGAAGAAAGAAAACAAGGAAATAAGAACATGGGAATGTAATTCCCATTTGTCTTCAGATCCTTCATTAATCATTTCCTTCTGTTTCTAAAAGATGTCATATATGTATTCAGAAAGAGATTTATTGTAACTTGAATCACATAATCTGATTTTTTCATGACCTTATCACAGACAGTCTTACAATGGCTTTGGTTATGTGAACAGTGATCTATGGATGTATTCAGTGGTGCAGCTGACTTTTCCTAGAGCAAAGATTAATGGTGGGTTCAGGATGTCCATTGTACACCCTCTGCCATGGCGTAATCACTGTATTCCCAAGTCCAGAACTATGTTGTAAATGTACAGTCATAACATAACTTGTTGTCATAGCACTGACAGGAGCTGTTAACTGTAATTAATTACCATTTATTTCAACAGAGTTAAGGTGTAGTTAAAACAACAGGAACAGATAAGCGTAATACCTCAAACTAAAACACTGTGTGGGAATGGTCGCTCAAGCCAACAGCTACCAATCATGAAAAAGATTAATATGTTATATTAAAATGCTCTTGAATTCCAAGAATTAATATTTGGATCTGAATCCAATACACTTATCAGATGTTTGAGCTGCCTGAATTCTGTTCCACTGCAGACAAAAGCCCTAACTCAGTCCTGCCTTTTTAACAGATTTTCTGCTTCTCCATGACATAGTAATGGTGTTTCCACAGCTTCCCTGGTCAAACTGTTCCAGTATCTTATCACTCTCATCACAAAAAATTTCTTCCTCATGTTCAATCTAAACCTGCCATCTTTTAGTTCAAATCCAGTGCCCCTTGTCCTGTCCCTGGAGTCTTTGGTGTTCTTCTGTCTTTCTTTCAAGTTTCTTGTATATATTGAAAGGCCACAATAAGATCTTCCCAAGACTTCTTCTGGCTGAACGATCTCAGCTTTATTGGCCTCTCTTCACAGGGGAGGTGTTCCAGTCCCCTGGTCTTCTGGAACAGTCTGGACAATGTCCTTGTCTTTCTTGCACTGGGGTCTCCTGACCTCTTATTCATTGGGATGGAGGTCTTTTGATCTTGGAGGATGTGATGTGATACTTGAATATTAACCATCTTTTCTGGGCCCCTCTTTCCTCCAGGGCTTTATCTCATGGGACACTTCTAAGCAGATCTCCTTACCCTCAGGATCCTGAACTCCACCATCTCATGGTCACTGCAGCTAAGGCTGCCTTTGATCTTCACACCTCTGATGAGCCCCTGCTTGTCAGTGAGTGTGAATTTACCACGATCTTTAATGTCAGCTCACACACATATCTAAACATTTAAAATCAAAGGCAATTTTGCAATTTCTTCTTGATTTCTGATCAAAATGTTTAACAGCATCAGTCCTAGTATTGATCCCTGTAAAAGTCCTCCCCTAGTAATAAATATTTTTGGAATGTTGATTTTCTATTTCTTGATAAAACTAACTCCTACATTTAATATTGTAGAGGGGTCCAAGAGGTCTGATCTGCAGATTGCTTTTTATATTTTCTATCATACTGATGGAACAAGGATAATTAGAATATAAAAGAATATCTTGCAGCTACCTAAAAGTCCCCCCTCCAATTCAATGAATATTTCCTGCATGCCATTGATTTATACTGGAGGAACAGCTTACAGTGTGTGTAGTTTATTACAGAAAAAAAAAGAAATAATTAAATAATATTTCACCTCATTTCACACAGAGGATTAAAGCACATAGAACTAAAAGAGTAATGCAAGAGCTTGAGAAACATTGATTCTTAAACTGTGAGCAATTAAAAGCACTACAAACTTCTGCTAATCTAGATCTCATTCGGGGTCACAGGGTCTTGCTCCAAATATTATAGTATAGTTAAATGTAGCTGAGAAGCTATTTAATCCTTGCAGAGAGATATCATAAAAATGATAATAAAAACCACATGAAAATGTGAGCTTAAGCAGGAAATTATGATCTGGGAAATTTATAGAAGGATGAAAAGAAAGTTCATGTTCCCCTTACTTTTTCACCAGCACTAAAGGCACAGCTATTTTAGAGCAAAGCCTTAGTAAGAAATGCAGGGATAAGGATTAACTTTGTTCTATGTATGACTTGGAGCAGTTCCAGGTTTCACTGTACCATTGCTGATTCTGATCAGATTTCTTTGTAGTGGTAAACTGATTATTAATTTCAATTTAAAAAAAGAAGGAAGAGAAACAAGTTAGTTGCATCCTTCTATTTTATTTTATATCATCTCCTGTAGTGAGATTATGCTTTTTAAATGATTTTCTGACAACATTTTACTGGTAACTGCATCTTACAATAGCTATTTGGCCGATAAGCATACTTATCCCACTACCCTACACTGATGCAGAACAGACTGTAGAAAGAAAGAAACGTAAAAGTTAGGAAAGGAAGTTTCTCATAATCATGGATTTTACAAGTTTGTATCAGAATTCCCAGTAGCAGCTTTAACATCACCAAACTGGTCTCTTTGTTCTTTTATATGTATTTGTGGGAATGAGCATTGAGGTGAAAATACGAGTAAGCAGTGAGCAAACACTCAAGCAGCAGTGCCTTAGCACAGCTCGGTTCTCCTGAAAACTGGATATAATTCCTCATGTAGAGTCAACATTGAGGAGGAAATGTTGCTCTGAGAATAAAAAAGCATCTTCTTTTTTTCATATGAGGCCCTGAACAACCTGATATAGTGAGTGGCATCCCTGCCCATGTGAGGGGGGTTGGAATTAGATGATCTTTAAGGTGCCTTCCAACCCAAACCATTCTGTGTTTCTAAGGGAGATGAAGGCTGGAGAGTGTTTTTACAGAGGTGTACAGGCTATGGGAGAGCTCTTCCCAGTCATGGTGTGAGGGACACACAGCTCAGAAGTCCTGCATGCACTTTGCTGCTGCTTCCTCCCCGATGCCATTCGGTGCAATTCAGTACTCAGACCACAAGAAAAATCGCTGCAGTTGCCTGAGCCAAGAGAAACCAATTACATTAGTAATGGGAATATTCTGAAATAATGTTCTGCTTTGCCTAGCTTTAAATGGTTCTGTTTTCCACAGTTCATCACATTTCCTCCTGTATCCAAGCTGATAACTTCATAGTTTTTGGGGTTTGGGTTATTTTTTGTTTGGCTGGTTTTTTTGTGGAGTAGGGATTTAGTTTTTCTGCTTGTTTTTAGTCAACATGGACCTCTTCAAATACCATGTTCTTCAAATATATTTTGGAAAACACAAAATACTTCATACAGCTTTCATTTTTCATCTAATTATGTAATTGTTAAAACCTCATTAAAACTGCACCAGAAAATGTGATGAAAAAGGGAAAATCACTGTCATTATTATTCATAACAAAATCTCAATTTTTGAAAAAGACTTTTTCTAACAAAATTTGTCTTGCATGAAAATTGATGTCTGTTTTTTCAGTCACTGTGGTATAGTTATTTATTGCTCACTTCATGTATTATAAATGATAAATTGCATTAAGCATAACAGAAAAAAATTATAAACTGTTATATAAGTATCCTTTTGCTTTAGAAGAAGACATTGCCATTGCACTGAAATGAATTTTCTTTTTTTTTAATTTATCAAGGTTTAGTAGATTATTTTAGTTTTTGCAATGTTGTCCTAAAAGAAAACAAAAATAATTATGCTATCAGTTTTCCTGTTAATTAAGTAACCAAAGATTTATTGTCATAACAGCTTTCTCATGTTGAAATTTTTAACTTAACAGCTTACATTATTGCAGTCTGGTCTTTATAAACACATCCTTGTCTTATCTCCATCTGTGACTAGAAGGTTTTATTTCTGTTATTGCAAGTTGCTATTTTTCTCCATACCTCAAATCAGGTAAGAATAGCTTGTTTGTTTGTTTCTTTTCAGTTGACACTCTCTTACACACAATTTAGTTTCCAATCCAAATGATGCATATTCCCAGCCTGCTTCCTTCACACTCTCCGAGTCTGCCAGCTGTGATTATTTAAAATAAAATTAATTATTTTCCAGTGTTTTCAAGTGGACAGATTCTGTTCTCAGTTCTACCTTGCTAAAAAAGAAGGAAATTTGAATAACACCAAATATGCCACCCTATATAGAAAAGATCAGATAGAATGTAATTCTGTTTGCAGCGTGCATTGACATCTTGGTTTTGTCTAAATTCTGTTTGAAGTTGGGATATGATGTGGTCATTTTGGACTGTACTATGATTTTTATTAGTACTGAAAGAATTTATTCAAACCGAAACTGGGTTGGTTTTGGTTGTTTTTATTTTCATAAAAGGATTCCAGTAACAAAAGTGGATTATGAATTTTTCCTCCTTGCTGCCTTTCTCTCTTTCTCTACTTGGTGTCCCCCCCAATTCTGTTACTATAAACAATTACTGGGCTGCCATGTGAAGTGTACCTGAGAGCTACCTGGGCTAACCACATGTGTTATGGGGTAAAAGGACCGCTAATAAAACATCACAAACGTTCCCAGTGGCTATAGTGGGGATGGAGGGGATGAGAGGATCTAGTGGGAATGAACAGTGAGCCTGGGACATTTGGTGGACAGAGGACAGGAACCTTCTAAAAGCTGTTGAAAACTGGTACCCTGACTGTGCTCTCCAGGCTACTGTGGGCATTGGTTTTGACAAGTAGGTGTTAGATGTTACTGCAGGTTTTTCAAATTTTTCCTATTGTTCAATGAGAGAGGATGAGTTCTCCAGGGTTTGAGCTGTCATTTCTGTTCAAGACTGAGCAGCAGGCTGTTAACCTTTCTGATGCACTGAGATAGGCTCTGACTGAGATTACTTCACAAGTTTTGAAAAGTCCATCAAAGTATCTGCCTATGGTTTTTTTCTTTTTGCTGTTGTTGTGGTTTGTGTGGCTGTCTCTAAAAAGCTGGGTTTATATGTTCGCCTCTTGTAGCTGAAAGCAGAGCATGTCCTGCAGGCAAATGGTGTAAACGGTTTTCCTAACACTGTAAAGAGTCAGAATCCACAATCTGGAAATGGGAACTGTCTTAGTAGTTTTCATGGACAATAACCAGGTGTTACGGATAATGCTATTTCCCATTAGTTTGCCCATCAAAGTAAAGAAGGAAGGATAAAGGTAGGGTTTACTGTGAACCTGGTGTGCACTTCCCAGGATGGGAGTCAGTTCTAGTCTAAAGATGCGTAAAATTTAGAGACCAATTCAACAGATGTGCATTTGTATATTGATTTGGATGGAGACAATAACCAACCAAATGCATGCAGCATATGCTAGCAACCCTAAGCAAAGCTCCAGTGAGGCAGAAGTTCAAATGAAGCAACCTCAGCATAATATTTGAGACAGTGATATTTATACCAACTTGTTTACGACTTACAGCGCTACAGAATTACCCCATCTCCATCTGCTGATCTCGGAAGCAGACGAGCAGAAATAGCAGAGTACCAGACATGCAGACCATTTCTGCTGGCATCTGTGTGCCGTTCATGAAAAGAGGAAGTACAGAAGACATGCACGCATATCGTGGTGATGATACAGAGGAAAGAGACATCAAAATAGGCCTGGATATCATGTCTTAAAATTAGGCTAAAACCATGACAAAGTCTCTAACTGGGCCCTTAATATAGTTGTCCAAACATTGCATTTCACTACAGCTATGGACAGAATTGTAAAAGACTAATAGGCAGAAGAAACAAAAACATGTAAAACAGTAAAAATCAGTGAGGAAAAAAAGGCTGTACCGGGAGATACACCTTGTCAAACTAAATAGCTGAAGTATTTAAAACAAGTCAGTATTGGAAAAAAAAGGTGTTTCTGATCTTGTTTTCCTAATTGACATTCCACTTTTAAAAATCAGGGAATGTTTTTCTACTTTCACGCAAGTAATTAAGAGAGATGTGCATTTCACCTGCATAAGGTCTCTTTGCAATTTGCTGTCAGAGTGATGGGACATTACCTGGATACAAATGTAATCTACAATGATTGTAAAATAGATTCCAGGCTACCAGCACTGTTTTCATGGATGCTTAGTGATGTCATCACAATCTTAGCACTTTCTTCTTGTTTCAGTGAAGGTAAAAGTTTAATTACTAAAGCATTGATTTCATTGTTTAAATTGAACTCAAGTCAAGAACACAAAATTAATCACAGATTATAACTGACTTTTGCTTCATGTATAGCATTCAAGACCAGAGAGTTATTTGGAGACTAAATAATCCTTTGTTTGGAAAGAAAGTAGATTCCCAGGTTCAGCATATGAATATGTAAAGCAATTTATGCTGAGACCGTGTCATGTCTTTCATCAGATGAGATGCATCTCTCACATCAGATGAGATGAAAGGTACACCAGTAAAATAATCTGTAAGCATGTTAATAATAATAATCTGATAACAAAAAAAAGGCTATTATAAAACCTTTCATCCACTAAGAATTATACATTATAATTCTCCTCACAAGTTGCATTAATTAAAAGGGTTTTAACGTGGACAAAGGAGGGAAAACAAACAGCAAGGTTTAAAATTAAGCAAGAAAAGTTTTGACATCTACCAGAGTTTCTTCTGAGGTCTGGAAGAGAACTTTGGGAATTATCATATTTATGCCCACCCAGTTACTATACTTAACTCTTCACATCCTACAACTTTTGCAGGAAACTGTATATTGGGGAATATGAACCTTTGCTATGACTCAAATACTGGCCATGGTTATTCTAGGAAGATCTAATCATTGTTGAAGGAGATGGCATCCCTCTGTTTTCTTTACAGGCAGGGCATTTTGGGTCAACTCAGGAAAAAAGAGACCTTATACCTCCAAAATGGGTACTAGTAGGTGGTTAAGCTTCAAGCTTCTGCTACCAGCAGCTCCACTTTCATTTCTTGTTAAAATCTGAAGGCATGGGAATTTCTTTGCTGGACCAGACTGCATGGATTTCCATAGACATTAAAACAGAGATCCTCCAGGGAAGGACCTCAGTTTTAATAGGATGGAGCAGCTGAGTGTACAACATACACCTCAGTTTGAGTAGGTTTCAGGAACAAGGGGTAGGACCCATCAATCTCACCTGACTTTCAGCACAAGCACCTACAATTTTAACTGGTTATTTGTGCTTCCATTATCATCAACAGAGATCTGATCAATTCAGTTAATGGAGTTTAGGATGCAATTCCTCTGAACAAATGTAGGCATCTGTTTAGGATGAGATGAATCACACTCTAAATTCCATTGTCTCTATTACTAGACCTTCTCTGGCAGTAAAGGGAATCGAAAGTGACTTGCTGAAATGCACATTAGCACCCCCATTTAGTCAGATAAATCCTGCAGTAAGGGATGCCACCTGAAGAACTCATTATTACAAATGTTCCAACAATTTGTCTAACGCAGCCTGATAGGACTGAGCAGGTCACCAAACAGCAGCTTTCTTTTCATCTCATAACGATAAAGAGGACTTTCCTCTAACTTATTTCCTCTGCAGTGTGGCGGAAGAAGAGATGACACTTGACATGTAAATTGGAAGAAATTACACTACTTAGCTATCTACAAACAAACAGAATGTCTGTGTAAAAATCTGAGGTCAGGCTCTCTCAGAGAAGTAACACATTTTGCTCTGACTTCTCCAGGGGGAAATTTTCACCTTTGGAACAGGGCTAAATAACTTTTAAAGGTTTTAACATGTATATGCAGCTGTCTCTAGAAAATCAGGCCAGCAAAACTCCCATTAGCCAACTTGCATTATAGTGCCCATGGCATAAACAGGCTGAAAGTGTTGCTGAGCAATTATGTAATGCAGGGAGCTCTGAGATGGACTGATCCAGGGATCTGAAGTAGCACATAATGTCTGACAAGCTGAGAGTCAAGCTCTTATAAGCACCTTGTGAAAACACAGTGTGGCAGATTTAAGCCAAATTTGTGCCCCCATGACACTTGTACTGATCCATACCCAATATCCCTTAAGGGTTGTGTAAATTACACTGCCTGATAAACTGGTAACATGTTGAAAACCCATGTTCATATTCCTTTTAGGCCATTCAGTCTTATTGGACAGGAGTACCAGCAGAATAATTTCATCTCTGTTTTCATCTCTCTTTCTTTCCCCTCTACCTGTTTTTTCTCCTTAATTCATGAGATAGTAAAAGAAATTGGAAAACACTATTCTTTCAGCTGCCATGTTCACCCTCATTTAATGTGTCTGTATTTTGAACAACAATAAGACTCTGGAAGTGAATACCAATGATGGGTATGTTCATTAACACTGAAATTAAAAAAAAAAAATAATAATAATCAAAAAAAGCAGCTGAGGTATGGCTAGATGTACAGGGATATAAATATCACTCAGCATTTAACCAGAGCTCGTATTGTCTGGTGTAAAATCAAAAAAAACCTCCTCTTTACAGGCAAGTTATTTACAGTGTTTTTTTCCTCCCTTAGGGGATACATTTACAAGCTCGATGCCAATAATTCTAGGCAGGAAACATTGTGATTACATCCGAAAATAGTGTTCAGCAACAGATGAATTAGCTGTCCCCTTTGCTGGGAGATAATTCTATTTGTGTTCCACGGCTATTGTTTTAGTTAAAAAATAATTTTTAACAGTTTATCAGGGATTAGAAGTACAGAGTATCATAGATATATGGAATAACTGTGGCTGAAAAGGATATCTGGATATTACGTGGTTTGACCTGCATCTCAAAGCTGATCTAGTTTCAAAGCTAGTTCCACAGACACCCAAATATTAGAACTTCAGGAGTTCCAAACATCTGTCAAAGACCTGTAACTGTCACTAGGTCAGTTTCTAGTTTTAAGACTCATTTGTGTAAAATTCTTTTGGCTTTGCGTATTGGTTTGGCATGGCCTGGTTTTAGGTAGCCGGGGGGCCACAAAGGTGGCTCCTGTGAGGAAGCTGCTGGAAGCTTCCACCATGCCTGGCAGAGCCAATCTCTGATGGCTCTGAGGATGGACATGCTGCTGGCCACAACTGGGCCAATGAGAGAGGCTGGTAACACCTCTGTGATGACAGATTTAAGAAGAAAATCAAAACAAAGTCACAGGATTTTGGATTCTAGTCAGAGAAGAGGAGGAGGTGAGAACATGTGAGGGAAAACAACTTGGCGACACCAAGGTCAGTGGTGAAGGAGGGGGAGGAGGTGCTCCAGGTGCCGGAGCCGAGATTCCTCTGCAGGCCGGGGTGAAGACCTTGGTGAAGCAGCCGTGCCCCTGCAGCCCCTGGGGATCCACGGGGGATGCAGAGATCCACCAGCAGCCCGTGGGGATCCACGGGGGATGCAGAGATCCACCCATAGCCCGTGGGGATCCACGGGGGATGCAGAGATCCACCCTCAGCCCCTGGGGATCCACGGGGATGCAGAGATCCACCCACAGCCCCTGGGGATCCACGGGGGATGCAGAGATCCACCCGCAGCCCCTGGGGGAGGTGCTCACACCGGAGCGGGTGGATGCCTGGAGGAGGCTGGGATCCAGTGGCAGACCCGGTGGAGAGAGAGGGCCCTGCTCCCAGGCTGGAGCAGCCTGTCCTTGGAGCACTGCACCCCGTGGAAAGAGAGAGCCACGGCACAGCAGTTTTGGGAGGGCTGTGTGCCCGTGGGAGGGGCTCAGGCTGCAGCAGGGGCGGTGTGGCTGCTGAGAGGGAGAGGGGACCCACGCTGGGGAAGCTCACGGAGAACTGTCTCCTGTGGGAGGGACCCCACGGCCTCACAGGAAGACTCCTCTCCCTGAACAGCGGAAGGAAATCTCGGGGATGAACTGACCAAACCCCCATGCCCTGTCTCCCTGAGCTGTTGGTGGGAAGGAGGGAAGGGCTGGGGGGGAAGGTGTTTTAAGGGCTTGTTTTACTTCTCATTATCCTCCTCTGATTCTGTTAGTAATAAATTCACTTTGCAACTTACGTTGAGCCTGTTTCGCCCTTGAAGTGCTTCTCCTGGTCCTTATCTCACTCATGAAGCGTTCGCTAATTTTTTTTTTTCCTTTCCCTTCCTCTGCCCAGCTGTGGCAGGGGAGGGTGAGCGAGCGGCTCTCGTGGGTGCCTGGTGTGGGGCCAGTGTTAAACCAGGACAGTTTGGTATCCCAAACCTCCCCCTTCAGCTTTCACTGAAGGATGAGGACAACTGACTGTAGAGGGCACTGCTACTGCAAGGTGTGGAAAAACTTACACATCTGGTTTAGTCTTTCAATGATTTTGAGCTTCCAGATTTGATTCTGGAATGCATTTCTGATTTGTACTCAGCAAAAGGAAAGTCTTATATGGCAGAACCTGTGAGTAAGAGCAGGGAATCTAGACTGAATATTGGTTGAGTCCTGAGGGAACCTTTCTATTGAATTTGGGTTTGATATCATTCTTAGCATGTAAAGCTTAAGGATGAGATAAAGATGCCTAAGGTGTCTCTAAAAAAAACCTGAACTGTTTATATTATTCACACTCCTAATGAGAAATGCACAACGAGGCAGTCTGAGAATCACTGGAGACCAGCTACATGACTACAGCTGCCTTCATTATCCTTCTATCCAGTTTCCCACTGTGCCACAGGTGCACCTGGAAATAAACCTAGTATGAATGCATATGATGAGTATTTTGAGCTGACACAAGAGCAGAATGTAAATGCTCTGATGCTGAGTAGTCATTCCCAAACTGCAGGTTAGGTTGTGATAGAGGTTAATATCGGAGTAATAGATATAAGGGTGGTTTTTTTGGGTTTTTTTTTTTTT